>PVKU01002767.1:0-209459 GCA_004027475.1 Anoura caudifer
GGGCCGGGGGACAGCCTGGGTGAGGGAGAGGGCTGGGGGGAGAGCTTGGGTACAAGCTACCGCCCTGGGCTGCCATCCAGCTCGCTGACACCCTCAGACCTGAGGCTCAGGGCCAATTGGTTCTTCTGAGGCTGCGCAGAGCAGCAGGAGAGGTGGGCACAGTCAGGAGTGCTAACAGCTTGGGTGGAAGGGATTAGGGAAGGGATCACGATTTTCCTCCCAAAGGGAAGTCTGTCAGTGGGAAGTCATTCTCTCAGCCAGAAGACCAGGGAACTGGACCTCTGTCTTGGATATCCTCTCTCTGAGAAGGGCCTCCTGAGCTCGGGTGGAAGTTTTGCGTGAATCTCAGAGATTTCTTGGAGGTAGGGTTTTGTGTGGTTCCCAGCTGGGATTTAGACGTGACGAAGGCCTCCTGGGGATCCCTCAGAGTACGTGTTTGCAGGAGGATAAGGGCAAACCTCAGGAAATCTGACACACTGCCTTAGCCCAGCACCAACTCCTGGCTGGGAAGAGCACTGCCCAGTTCAGGTCCCAGACAGCTCCTGCTTGAGGCCTCAGGGTGGGGATGGGAACTGTGAATAGAAACAGCAGAAGGTACAAAAGACAAAAGCCTTTTCTTCACCACAGATTCTCTAAGAAACCGGGGCATGAGCGGCTACAGTTCGAGCGACTGACAGCAAAGCGTGGAGGTGACACACTCCCCATTTCTGCACTGAGTCCGGAAGTCTGTGCTCCTATGAGCCCCAGAGGCTCCCGATCAGTGGCCACGATGGCAGAACCTGAGGGGCCACTGGTGGTGGTGAAGATGTTCCCATCCCCTTCTCCCCATCGGAAGGGGCAGTCCTGGTGGTTTTGGCCAGAGGTTCAATGACAGGAGCTGCCCCAGGAGAGGAAAAAAAGAAGAGAGAAAAGGTCCTTCTTGGAATATCAAAAGTCAAATTCTTAACCACCTCTTAGGCACTCCCAGGGAAACTTAAAAATTAGTCCAATGGACTTAGCAAGAAGCTGAGTTCTTCAATCACAGGAGGAGGCACAGTCTGTTATTAATGTTAATGTGACCATATTTTAAACAGAAGGCTGGTAGCCCTGAGAAACATGGACTACGTTTGGGTCAGGATTGGGGCACTGGACTGATATTCAAATATGTAAATTTTACTGAGCGTTGGATTAGACATTAACAATGGTCATCAGTGGGTAGTTCTGTAGACTTGGTGTTTGCGTTTCCCTTCGAAGTCCCCAGAAAGTTCCCTTGTAACTTCCACCACGAGCAGGGACACAGTGAGGAGGACACAGTGAGAAGACAGCCATCTGTGAGCCAGACAGAGAACTCTCACCAGACACAGAACCTGCTAGTGCCTTCATCTGGACTTTCTAGCCTCCAGAACTACGAGACATAAGTGTTTGTTGTTTATAAGCCACCCAATCTACGGAATTTTTGAAATTTACCCTCCTAATTCTGACTCCTAAAAGACCTAAGTCCTAGTATGTCTGTTACAGAGCAACAGAAGGTCCA
Source organism: Anoura caudifer (assembly GCA_004027475.1). Lineage (NCBI taxonomy): Eukaryota > Metazoa > Chordata > Mammalia > Chiroptera > Phyllostomidae > Anoura > Anoura caudifer. The sequence goes on from PVKU01002767.1 coordinate 1,514, forward strand.
TTATGTCTGCCGCCTTATGGAAAGATGTCTCTCAAAGCCAGAGATTTGTAAAAAGGAAAGGAAATGTTTATTTAATGCTATACAGAGTTAAAGTAGCGACCTAACGTCTCCATTAAAAAATATCAAAGTCCTTTAGGATACCCACAGATGCCCACAGTGCTTCCTCTCTCCCTCTGCCCTAAGTCAGGGTACCGTAATTGCAAGGAAGAGAAGCACACGTCCGGGATCCAGGCTCTTGACACCGTCAGCTGTGTCGTCGTCCAGGCAGGATCTCTAATTAATCCAAAGCCAGGTGGCACCTTCTCATGGCCTACTGGCAAGAGTCCTTTCCCCCTTCTTTCAGGCAAAGTCTCTGTTACTTTCCAGGCCATGCAGCCAAAGGGAGCACCCCAAAGCCGTGTGGTCCTTCTTCTACCAAAGCTGTGGGGAAGGGGTCCCCACTCTGGCAAAGCCTCGTGGCTCTCCCTCTTCACCAAAGCTGCAGGGGTCTGCACTCTGGTGAAACCACGTGGAATCTCTCCCTCTGGCAAAGCTGCGAGAGGGTCTCCACTTGGGCAAAGCCGAGTGGCAATTCTCTGCTAAAGCCACATGGTGATTTTCCCTCATAGGGTTGTGGGCCCTGCACTCTGGTGAAAACGCATGGATCTCCCCAATGGCTGCCGTGTCTCCATTTAAATACCCCGCGCCAATCCTCCTCTGCAGCCCCATTTCCGACTCCTCCTACAATCGGTTACACCTGCCAGCATTCCCGTATATTTCCAAGGTTATTGGGATGCCATCATGAGACTGGGCAGGTGTGTCCTCATTTTCTGGAGCCAATCTTCTCCAAGCTCCCACGCAGGTGCTTTAACTTAGGGTTCCTCCCCCAGTCACGTCCTTGGGGAAGTCCTTTCCATCCCCCTGGCTCGGAGCATGGCCACAGCTGTTTAACATATCTATGAAACCAGTTAAAGGTTATAGATATGTTAAATGACCATTCTGGAGGTTATCTGCAAAACCGTTGCTATGCAAAACAACTCAATGGCCCTGCTCCATTTGTCCCTTCCCCCAACTCACACCTGAGGGGAAAGGGGTGAGGACATCTTATATGTCTTTCTAATATTTCCTGGACACCCTGAGTTCTGGGCCCCATTCCAACTTCCTTTTGGGGGCCCCCCACTTGGCTGCACCCTGTTACATGTCCACAAAAGATTCTTTTTTGTTTTTAAAGATTTTATTTATTTATTTTTAGAGAGAGGGGAAGGGAGGGAGAAAGAGAGGGATAGAAACATCAGTGTATGGTTGCCTCCTGTGCGCCCCCTACTGGGGACCTGGCCTGCAAGCCAGGCATGTGCCCTGACTGGGAATCGAACTGGTGACCCTTCGGTTCACAGGCTGCATTCAATCCACTGAGCTACACCAGCCACGGCAGATTCTTTATAAAATAATAATTGAACTTGTAACCTGAAGGAACAAAATCTGCCTATAAGGCCTAGAAGACAGCCAGGACAGAGCTGTTGCAGCCCAGTTAATGACAGCCAAGAGCGATGCTGCACAGGAGCACAGCGGGCCTCGAACCCCGAGTTTCTGGGAGAGGCCCAGTCTAGCCAAAATTCTCAAGAGATTCTTTAAGGGACACCCCAAAGAGCGGCTTTTAGAAATGAGACAGTCTAGGAGAGGCCCCTCCTCCTTCCCATTGTGCAGGGGTGCGGTTTTGTGGACCGCACGTGGATGGGCATGCCAGTAACTCAGTAACTCAAGGGAGGGCAGTGAGGGCAGGGAGGGCTAGAGTATCATCTGCTAGAGAAGTGAGGCGAGAAACTTTATTGCTCTAACCCAGAAGGAGAAACTGTACCCAATTTTCCAGATTACAAAGCTGTAATCAAAGCTGGACGAAAGAAGAAGGTGGAAACGAAGAGTTTTTTTATTGGCAGAGGGGGAGCGCCGAGGCCCTGCATGCTGGTTTCAGGCCAGTCACCCCACTAGGCTGGTCCATTCTCCGTGTGGCCGACTTGGAAGTTCAGAGCCCAGGAATCTCGCCACAGATGGGGAGCCCCATAAAGGACAGAAGCTGGACTTCAAAAGATGAATCAGGGTCAATTGCCAGTGCAGTACCTTTAAGAAGAAAAAGAGGAATTTTACAAAATAATTACTTAATCACTGCATGACCCCAAAGTAGAGTGGATATACTAGGTCTGTCCAGGAAAAGTCCAGCCATTGTTAATATAACAAGAACAGTTTGCGAGACATCAACGTAACCTGGCAGCCACGGAGAGTGGACTGGAACGTGCATGAGTGAATGATGATGACTTCACTGTACTAGTCAGTGGGGTCAGTAGACACCGTTGAGTGAGCATGTGTACTGTGTGGCCATCCCATTCAAAATGACTGAGCAAGTAGAGCAATGGATCTGCATCAAATTTTGCATTAAGCTTGAACATTCCTTTGAGGAAACTATTTGGATAATTAAGAAGGCCGCAGCTATGGCAACAGGTGATTGGCAGCTTCATCAGATACGTGCCCGCTCACGCATCACATCTTGTGCAGAGGTTTTTGTCAAAACATCAAATCACCCAAGTGACTCGGCCTCCTACAGCCCAGATTTGGCGCCCTGCAATTTCTGGCTTTTCCCAAAACTAAAATCTCCTTAGAAAGGGAAGAGATTTCAGGCCATCAATGAGATTCAGGAAAATATGATGGGGCAGGTGATGGTGACTGGAAGAACTGTGTAAGGCCCCAGGGTGCCTACTTCGAAGGGGACTGAGGCTTCAATGTCCTATGCATAGTATTTCTTGTATTTTGTACCTTCTTCAATAAATGCCTCTCTTTTTCTTAGTACATGGATGGACACTTTCTGGACAGGCCTTGGATTACGACCTGCAGCTACACCAGGTGCGGTGCTCAGAAGAGCTCTGCTGGCAGGAGACTGTGGGAGTGAAGGGAGGTCTCCCCTGCGCTGCAACAGCCGGCCCCGCATTCCTCTTTCTATTTCTTTTACTGACCTCCAATCATCTTTCTTAACCCCCAGCCCCCCAAGTTCTCCTCCTTTTCCTGCTGGGTCCCCCTGTTAAGTCTTGTTCGTGGGGCTAATTTACCCTAAGATGTCAGTGACTGTCAATAGCCTAGTGGGAAGACATTACTGACTATATCCGGGAAAGCAGGTCGTTTGGAAACCTCATCTGGTAGCTTTCCCAGCTGGCCTCCACTGGTCCCCACCATGTCCCCAGCAGGGCTGCCAGCGCTGAGATGGGCCTTCCCCCAGCGCAGTCTCTAACTGTTAGGGTCCTGCTTTCCTGCCACTGGGAAGCCTGAGAAACAGGGGAAGTGAGAACCCCAGAGCAATGGAGCTGTAATCGTGGGACACCAGGCAGTGTGCTGCTGGGGCAGGAGGTGAGGGAGCTTTGGGTCAGGAATCCACCAGCTGTCAAATTCCATGGGTGACATGACTGTCCTCAGCCGTCCGGTAAAGCTAAGTTACCTATGCTCCCTGTCTCGGTGAGCCCCAATGCTGGGAGACCACCTCAGCCACAAGGGGAAATATATCCCAGGCCACATTAGTTTTACATCCAGTAGCAAAAAATAAAAAAATAAAAAGGAATAGGCTCAAAACCTGTCATTAGAATTTACCATGACCTAAAAATTGTATTGCACCTTTGGTCTCGCCAGTGGTCTTGGGTTTCTACTTATTAACACACCTTCTTTTTGCTGCTGAGCAAAGTAGGTAGGGACCTCTCCGCACATGTCCTTGATGGCCATTCCGTACCTTGCTAAGTTGTTGACCTGGCCGGGTAGGACAGTGTAGGTGAGGCCGCGAATGGGTGGGTAACACTTTAAAGCCTGGAAGAAGGGGCATTTGGAAATGGTGAGACAGCATATAGAGGTGGTGCAGCAAGGAAGAAGGGACAAGAAACGTATGTTAGCACATGAGTAAACGTGTGCTAAAGCGTGATTCATTTTACACAAATAGCTGTAAACCCAAACTTGCCCTTGTTTTGTCTCTAGCTGCAATATTCTGTCTGGCCACAAGGTGGCAACATTACTCCAGAAAAAAATCTGTGAGGGAGCCTGTGTATGAGTGTGTGTGTGGGGGGGGGGGGTGAGAGAGAGAGAGAGAGAGAGAGAGAGAGACTGGGTTTGTACTCCTTTAACCCTTCTTATTTCTCAACTTGCCAACCGCCAATGATTTTCTCATCTGTGATGATCATCTAGAATACTTTAAAAATTATTTGTTACTTGTTATAAATCAGATGCGTGGAATACTTTCGACCTCTCTCTTTATGTGACCCAAAGTGCATTTCCTCCCAAATTCAGTGACTGTCCTGCCACGGACATTAAAATTGCTCGGCTGATCTGGGCAGGTTACTAAAGGAAGTGACAACATGTTTCAATGACTTGGCAAGGACTTCATGCTGATTTTTAATTTATTTGTCTACTCTTGTCATTTAAGAGGCTGAAGGAGAGAGAGTTTCAGCAGACCTGGGCTTATTTTCAGCGAAAGACGATATGTATGTGTGTGGTTGGGGGAGGGGCATGCAGGGGAGGAGAGAAGGCATGGGGATGTGAACACTCCATGAGTTCACACTGGTAGCTGTAGTCAGCAATTCATACTCACTAACATCTAGCTCACACCCTTTTGGAATATATAAAATTATATCACCACATGGAATTTTTATTGACCCAATTATGATTTGACTTAAATGGGCCATGGACAGGACTTGGGGTCCTTTGCAGGATGGTAGGATTTCATGGGCATTAGGCACAAACAGGAAGTGGGTTCCCCCTGGGCATGCACAATCGTCCTAGCAGGTCAGGATGCAGAGTCGGAGAACAGTGGTGGAGTAGGAGGGACCACAGGGAGCTGGTCTCGCTTACCTGGCGGTCCAGGGCTTTCTTAATGTCATCCAAAGATGGAAAGGCAGCTTGGTCCATCTTGGCCAAGACACAAGCCATCTTGCTGTACAGCTTAGCCACGAAGAGGGCCTTAAAGCAACACAGCAGAACCATGTCATTCAGTCATTCAGTGTAGGGGCTCCTTCAGTGTCAGGGGCTCCTACTCGACATCAGTGCTGGCACACAGCTGTCTCTAGACTGTGACGTGGAGCACCCCAGGAGAGTGCTGCCCTGGCATCAGAGTGAGGGACTGGCAACGCACGAGATCCTCCTACTTCTGAGGGCCTATGGCACCGTGCGCGGGAAGAAATCCCCCAGGGCACTGGACCCGCCACTAACGGACTTGGTAGCCTGGAGCCAGGCCTGGCTGCAAAAGCTGACCTTACGGTCCTGTTCTGGCCTTTAGCAGCTGCCATGGTCCTCAGCTGCCTTCATGACCCTCAACCTCCCATCTGTAAAGAAGAAACCACAGGCCTCCCCGCCACACAGGGTTGTCATGGCGACAAGAGGATAAGCCAAGATACTGCTGCTTGTGAACGAATCCTGTGAGTTACAGAATGTTCTCTGAGGACTCAAAGAACTTACATGTACAACCCATGGACAGGAACTAAGGGTGGGGGGAATGCTATGGGGTTGGTGGACAGTGCAGGGGCGGGGGAAGGGGAAAATTTGGAAAACTGTAATAGCATAATCAATAAAAATACTTAAAAAAAAAAAGAATGTTCTCTGAATATCCGTACTGATTAGGGTCTTTGGGTCATACCCTCTAGGCTCAGATTCTGGATCTGTGTCTGCCACCAACTGTCCCTCCACAGGGCCCTGAGCTGGTCATTTAGCCTCTTTCAGCTCTGAATGGGAGAAGCAGCTCTCCAGCTCTGTCCGACTGAGCTCAAGGGCACTTCGCTTGCATCTCCCTCCTCTCGCCGGAGCAGTTCTGATTTCTTTTGTTCCATAGAATGGAACTCTACAAAATATCTTGTTTGAAAAAATGTTTCTATGGCTTATAACAGAGTTGGAAATCACTAAACTGCATGCCACATAGGAAGATTCAGGAAATGCCCCCTTGAAGAAGTCAGGAGCGTGTTAGGTGCAGAGTGAGGGAGGCTGTGTTTGGGGAAGAGAGCACGGCAGTAGATGCAAGTGGGAGCAGACACAAAGCCTGCGTTTGAGGCGTCCGTCCTGAGATGCCTAGTGTGGAGGCAGGTGGGGGGGCCTCTAATCAGCAGGGGCTGGATGTCAGAGGGTCCTCCGGGTCAAAGTGAGGAATGTGGGCACCTACTTCATTTAACCCTCCTAGAGTTCTTTCAGATGCTCCCTTGCAGATGAGAGAGCAAAGGTCCGGCAACACTGAGTGATGCCTCTGTGGTCAAAGAGCTTTTCTATCAGAGAACAAAGCCAAGGGCATAGGCCATCGCTCCCCAGTCCTGCATCTTCCTGCTAGGTCTAACTCTCTAAGGACACAGGTAGGCAGGTTAAGGCAAGATTTCTAAAAGTGAGAGTCAACCATTCTTCTTTGTAAATAAGCTAATTAAAATCTGAGCTCAAGACAAATTGTTTATAGCACATACCAGATCCAAGAAATGGGGTTCTTTTCATCGTTCTCTTATTTTAGAGACCTACAGGAGCCATGTGAAGTCACCGCCTCCCAGGAACACAAATGGATGTGGGATCCCTAACTACAGAAGTTCCTCCTACAGTTGCTGGCTCAAAAAAAAAGTCATACAACTGCAGGAAAGCTAGTCCCTTGCCTAGAAATAGGTATTCCCATTGAAAGCCTAGAGCTAGGGAAGGCAAATGTAGTCCGTGCCCTCTTCTTTCTGGCAAAGCATTAGGCTAACTTTTGGAACAGACAGGGCTGCCTTTGACATCATAAATGAATGTGTTCAACAGCGTACATTCTTGTAGTCCAAGACTCCAGCCCATTCACTCAAAACATTGTTGTCTCGGATGCTGACCATATGTCGGAAGGCATTGACATGGATGCTCTGGGTCCCAACAGATCCATCCAGAGGATGGCAGTCACTGGTGTTCTGGAGAAAACCAAGCAACAAGGAGAAGAGTTGAAAGTCCAGTTTCTGCTCTGTCCATATCTTACAGGTTTAAAGGGACATTCACAAGAACTTGAGAAAAGCCACCCTGGATAATCACTTATGAAATATTCCTGCTAAAAGACTACACAGGTTGGATCCCTCCACCCTCACTCACCATCAGGGCCAGAGATGGAGTTAGGAAGATCACAAGGAGGGAAGACTCAATCTGAAATGGAAACAAACATCAACGCACCCTGGCTTAGATGTTTTAGTCTTAGATGAGTCCAGCGCCTGGAACTCAAAGGGCTGCCAGAGTTAGAGCCTTCTTAAAATGATGTCGCAGATCCTTGTACCTCGGGGGTCCCAGTGTGCACTGGAGGGCTCTTCGGTGTGTTGATATGGAGTGTGCTGGCTACTCAGAAGGCAAAGCTTTATTGTTCACTCAAGAACTTTTTTTTTCTCTGTATCTACTGTCAAATCACTGGGCCAAATATTAGGCAACTTACTAACCACTTCCCCTACACACAGGGCAGGACCATCTTAAGCCAAATTGTAAAATAAGTGATAATTCAGGTTCTCAGTCTTCCCTTTCTGTACCTTCCTCTCTTCCAAACACTGGGGACCCCTCTCTGCCCCCCTCTGGCACCTGCTATCCATCAGCTTTTCTTTCCTTTTCTTCCCCACTTTGCCTGAGAATAAAGGACCTGGAAGCGCTTATTTACACCTCATTTGGAAATAGATTTTATTCAAATGTTACTAGTCCTTGAGGCATTTTCAGGCAATCATTTTCTCTTGGTACGACCTGCCTTGCCTGTTGAAGGAATTTCAGGCATCAGAGAGTAAGTGAGAGAGAATTATCGAGGAAGGAATGGGCTAGGCTATGGAAGTGTTACAGTGAGCCATTCCCCCATTGAGGGTCACTCAGCTCAAGTGCACTTACAACGTAAGCCAATATTGACAGGCAAGCTCCCTCTCCCCCATCCCCACAATACCCTACGCAATGTTCCACATGCCGGACACCATGAAAGTTAGGTTTATCTTCAAAGGAAAAGAGAACAACTACTCTATGAACAATAATCATAATGCAACGAGATAAGCAAGGAGATGCATGAGATGTAGATAGCATTTTACTAAACTGTTCTGAGAGTTAGGGCCACATATCAAATACATCTGAAACTTCCCTTTCCTGACAATTTCTAAGTAAGATAAATCGATGAAGAGAGGACCCTAAAATATGAATATCTACTCAACCCCCAAAGATTCTTGACCTTTTAGGGAATTAGTTGTTAGTTCTTTGGGGAAATACTCATCATTCAGGTAGATGTTCCAAAACAGAGGCTTGCCAGCAGACAGGTTATGAGTCAAATTAATATTTGGAAATTCTGTTTGGGTCTAATTTGAAGAGTCCACAGAGGGTTAAAGAATTGCTCCCTGGTAAATTTGGCTCTGAAAATATAATCGCCTGCACTTGAAACCGGAAAGTATACTTACCAGGTGTTTCATGTTGCCTCTCACTCAGACCCCATGCAACTGCACGCATAATAGAATTTGCTACATTCCACTTATTTTCTGAGTCTGGTTTATATATTCCCAGACCTTTCAATTATTTCCATAATTAAGAACTCTGGATAGTTAATCAAAATCCAGATACCATTTGGGGGGGGGGAAGGCAAGTTTATGTAATCACAGTTATCACTTTTCTTTAACTGCTTCTAAATATTTCCCCTTTACTGTGTTATCTCTGCTGGTTCCAAGGCAAACATGGCACATGAACAAGTCTTTGTGGGCTGGCATGCCCCTGACCTTAACGACTAAGGTAAGAATTGCACACGTTGGATCCCACAAAACAGTCCTGGTACAAAATCAATGAGTTCACCCTTTCAACGCCTCAGTTCCAGAGGAGTTCTACACTAGCAGTGGAGGGCTGAGAAAAACTTTACGAAGCCAAATGACACAGATCAGAATTATAAGACTGGGTTGAAAAACAATCTGGTGAGCTCTTCATCCAAACCCAAAATCACGTGGTTGGTCTTTCACCACCTTCTGGCCACCCACCAAGCTGGCCTCATTTTACCTCTTCAATCACTCACCTCTGATTGACTTTTCTGATATTCCACATTTTGCTTTCACTCTATGGTTTGCTCTCTTCCACCAACTTTCACTTCAAGGTGATTTTCTCCATAAAGGACCATTCGACCAGCCCTGGAACTCCTGAGACAATGAGAACACCCTTCTATGATGAGCCAAGCACTAATTCAGGCCTTTTCCTATATTATCTTATTATTTTTCTCAAACTCTGGACTTGTAGGGACCCAATGATCTTGGTCAAAGTGCAGAATTAAACAGATAATTTTTTTTCTGAGAGAAGATGAAATGTGGATGAGCTCAGCCACTGAAATGATCAAAGAGGAAAGACAGATATCTCAGTCCTTACAGGGCTCAATGCAAATTAGCAAAGGGAGACTGAAGTAGACAGGCTTTGGGGACTATCAGGCCACCCAAGTCTCAGAGAATATTTCCATTACTGTCAGTATTTTGAAAAATAATGCACAGAGCACAGATTCAACAGTTATTGACTGAATGAGGAAAATACATGAAAAGAATGTCTTTCATTATTTTGCATGTGAATTTTGAAGTTTTCCCAACACCGTTAATTGAAGAGACTATCCTTTTCCCATTGTGTGTTCTTGGAGCCCTTGTCAGAAATTAGTTGAATGAATATATATTTATATATATATTATTTCTGAGCTCTCTAGTCTATTTCATATGTCTATGTGCCTGTTTCTAGGCCAGCACCATACTGTTTTGGTTACCATAGTTTTTGGTAATATAGTTTGAAGTCAAGTTGTACAATGCCTCCAGCTTCGTTCTTGTTTCTCAGGATTGCTTTGGCTATTCAGATTAAAGACTTAAAACTAAGACCTGACACTGTAAAAGTCCCAGAAGAAAGCACAGGGGAAGAGATCTTTAACATTAATCTTGGCAATGATTTCTTGAATGAGGCACCAAAAACATAGGCAGAAAAAACTAAAATAAACAAGTGGGACTACATCAAGCTAAAATGCTTCTGCATAGCAAAGGAAATAATCAATAAATAAAAAACAACCCACAGAATGGCAGAAAATATTCGCTAATATGTAAAGAACTCACACAACTCAACAGCAAAAAGAGGAATAACCCAGTTAAACAATGGGCCAAGAGCCTGAATAGACTTTTTTGCAAAGAAGACATATAAATGGCCAATAGGTGCCTGAAAAGGTGCTCAACATCATTACTCATCAGGGAAATGCAAATTAAAACTGCAATAAGATATCATCTCACACTTATGAAATAACTATTGTCAAAAACACAAGAGATCACAAATACTGGTTAGGATGTGGAGAAAAGGGAACACTTATCAAGAGTGTCAAACTCATTTTCACCGGGGGCCACATCAGCCTCACCGTTGCCTTCAAAGGGCCGAATGTAACTTTAGGACTGTATACATGTAACTACTCCTTAACAGTTAAGTGAGAGCTCAGCACTGCCGGCCGGATAAAACAAGGTGGAGGGCCAGATTCTGCCCGTGGGCCTTGTGTTTGCCACCTGTGACTTATACACTGTTGATGGGAATGTAAATTGGTAGATCCACTATGGAAAATAGTCTGGTGATTACTTAGATAATTAAAAATTGAACTACCACATGATCCAGCAATCCTACACCTGGCGATATATTCAAGTGAATTGAAATCAGTATCTTGAAGAGATATCTGCAAGTCTACATTCCTTTCAACATTATTCACAAGAGTCAAAATATGGAAACAACCTTGACTTGTAAAAGTGTCATTTGACTTATAAATCAATAAGAAAATGTGACTATGTGCGTGCATGTACACACATGCACACACAGAAACATTACCCAGCCATAAAGAAGAAAAAAATCCTGCCATCTGCAACAACGTGGATAAATCTGGAAGGCATTATATTAAGGGAAGGCCAGACAAAGACAAATACTGTTTAGTATCATTTAAATGTGGAATCATAAAAAAGAAAAAACAAAAAACAAAAAAAGAAAGCCAATTTCATAGAAACAGAGAACAGAATAGTGGTTTCCAGAAGCCAGAGAAAGGAGAAATGGAGTAATGTAGGTCAAAGGGCACAAATTTTCAATTGCAAGAATAAGTTTTAAGGGTGTAATGTACAGCATGATGACTATAATTAATAATACAATATTGTATATATGAATTTTGCTAAAAGTAGATGAATATTCTCACCACACACACAGAAAAGTTACCTACGTTAACTGTGTGAGGTGATGGGAGTATTAATTATTTTGATCTTTGTAATCCTTCCACAATGTATATGTATATGAAATCATCATATATATTTTACACTTTAAATATGTGTAGTTATGTTTGTCGATTATTTCTCAATAAAGTTAAAAATAAAAGAATAACTTTCAGGGGCCAATGAAGTGGCAAGTTTGTCTCTAAGCAGGGGGCGGAAGTGTGGAAGAACCAGAAGTCAAACTTTTTGTTGTGAGGCCAGGGATTTGTGAGACGCTTTACAGAGCCATAGAACTAGCATCCAGAAGGGATCCTAAAATCCAGGGAGGATTCTCTAGTGAAAATGTTGCAGAGATCACCAGGAGAGAAAACAGAAAGGACTGTGAGTTGCGGAATGTCAAAGGGAAACGCAACTGTGTGTGTCACTAAGACACCTGACCCCCTTCGTTGGGTGTCCCCCACGACTTGGTTTGCTTCCTGTCCCTCCCTGCGAGTTAGGACAGCAGCCACTGGTAACCAGCTTTATGGATGAGGACATGCAGTCTGTAAAACACCTCTCAGGAACCAAGGACAAATCCCGGCTCTGCCATAACCACTTCTATCAGTGCAGGGTTAAAATTGGACTCCGGTCTGCGGACTTCAAAGGCTCCAACCACACGCATTTTCCCCAACAATGTACTGCCTTTGGGGGCTCATTAACTTTAAGCTGTAGATGAACAGAGCAAGGGCCCTGAGGAACAGGGACATGAAAGAAACATCTCCTTTCATGTCCCCTTTATAGTTGTTTGCTTTTCAGATAACCAGGCAGAGCAGCTAATTTTCTTGGAGTCTCTCCCTGGGCAAACAGGGGCTAGGAATCATTCAGGTCGCAGACAGCCAAGCCCCACCCTTCCTGTCCCTAAGTCCAGGCTTGTGGGGCCTGGGGACCAAAAGTAAAGGCAGCTCTGTCACAGAGGCAGAACCAGAGGTGATCCCCATGTGTTTCTGACCGTAGACCTGTCCCCCAAAGAAGGAACACGTGCACAGGAACGCAAACAAAATGGAGACTGGAGTCAGAAAGAGATGTGAATACCGGCCCCAAGAAACCAGAGAGCCATGAGGTGGACAAACTCAGTCACTGCTGAGTTCCCCACTCATGAGCATCTGGCATGAGAGGGGGTGTGGATGTCTGCAGGACAGTCACCCAACTCCTCCCCCCGCAAACATTGTCCCTGTGGGACTAGGTTCTGGGGTCACACTCTTCAAATTATTGGGGGGTCCCCGGTGAGTAATAACAAAATGTCTAGCTTATCTTACTCATGTAAATGAGTCTATTATTAAAAGAAATGATGATTATAATGGTGTTTGAATGCTTGTTAAAATATTGATATGTGAGTTAAATAAACCATTCAGCCACATAGCAAATCTGCATTCAGCTCTGCAAAGGCCAACGGCCATGCGCTCGAAGGAATAATCAATGTGTTCCAACCATGGAGTCTCACTAAGGAATGAGCTCTGGCCAAAGCAGAGTTTGAAAAATGTCTCCCTTTTGCCCTACATTCTCTCTTTTATTTTTCAATCGATTCCACAGACTCTCACAGTCTTGCTACTTCACTTCTCAAAAGTCATTCAAAGGCTCCATGATTTGCCAACCCCTACCCTTTGCAAGCCCATCTTCCAGTTCTTCCCAGCCTATGCCAAGATGCTAACCAAATCTGCCTCTCCAGGGTCACCCCCCTGTAGCCCAGGCTTTCATGGCTCCTGTCCTGGATTCATGCCTGCAGACTCCTTACCCCATTTCTTTCCCCTGTGCATTTTTCAGAGCAAATGAACAGTGTCCCACTCCCCAGCCCTTCTTCACTCCCAGCCAATTGTGACCTCTTCTTCTTTCAGAATATCATAACCCCCTGCTTGTACCTTTTTTTTTTTTGCTATTTATAGTCTTCATTGTGTTATATTTACTTGTATAGTTGTCTGATCAGACCATTCCATTGCAGACTTATGTCCCTAAGTCCATGAGATTAGAGACTGCTTTACTCTCTGCTGTCACTCTAATAGCTAATATTTAGAACAGTACCTGACACAGAGTAAGTACTCAAAAAATATATACGCTAAGTGAAGGAGCAGATGGATTGCATTGATATATGATCGAGCTCTCCCTTGTAAGTACTTAGTAGTGTCTGGTACATGGTGAGTGCACAGTATATAATTGTTGAATTTAATGGCAAGTCATGGAATCAACTATTTAATAAGTTCCACTGACAGTGCGATTGTAAGGTTAGCAGAGAGACATTAACATTTTTGTCCCTGGATCTGAGGGTAGGGGGTGAAGAAAGAGGAGTTTGCAAAGTTGTTTGCCTTTTATCTTGCATCCTGGAACCTCTGACCAGAGCAAGACTCTTTTGCCCGGATCCCTTGTCCTGCTAGGTGTTTGCTAAACACCCTTTGGTTTTCTCAGTAATGTACCTACTACCTGATGTAAACCAGAGACTTCCTCATCCACATTTCACATTTTCTGGTTTTGTCTTGGAATTCAGACTTTTACACTTATCTTCGTAATGGTGCCGATATTTAACCAATCTCTCCAGCTTTGCAGGACTCGGTGGGCATCACCACTGAGGTATTCTTTTTCTGATTCACAAAGCTTTGCTCATGCCTCTCTATTCTTGTATTTCTCCCCTAATCTCTAAGAAAATGCAAAATATGAATCAATAATCAATGTGTAAATTTCACCAGAAACAAACACTCCTTCTGATATTCTTGTTTTGCTTGGCTTGGCTCTTTTTAATCAGTTGTCCTTTCCGGAGTCTGGTACCCAGCGAGGGTGGGCTCCGTCCAGGTGCCACTGGTTTTACGCGCCTACATTCAATTAAGGCCCTATCCGTTTCCTAGGGCTGTTGCCAAGGGCTGCAACCACTCCCTCTGTCTCCACCCTTCGGATTTTCTCTTCTCGGCCCCCTTTTCCTCTTAAATCTCTCCATTCACCCTGATACCTGGATCTGGCTTCTGGGACACTGACCGCCCAGCCCCACTCATCTCCTGTTATCTCTTCCCTTTTTTGGCTATTTTCCTGGGTGTTCTCTCTGCCTTTTCTTTAGTCTTCCCTGATTCCAGATCCAAATATTTTCTCCAAAGCAGGCACCCCTGGGTTTGCATTTCCTGAGCAGGTACAATTGTCTAGCAAACCTTATCTTCTTGTATCTTATATCAACCCTGAGCTACTTATCGCTGTGTCTACCCAGTTTGCAATTGCTTGGTGGCTCCCACTTCCTCCTGAAGTTCATTCCAGATGAAATGGCAGCCAGATCCAGTGTACCCTATCTTGATAGGTAGCTAACATTATCTTCTTCAAAGTTAACTTCTACAATAGAGAGTTTCTTAAAACAAGGGATCTTATCTATACCCACGATTTGTGGCCAGTTCTAAGGTAAGCCTCCTTAAATCCATGTAAAACTTTGTTTGTGGGTATATACAAGGTTTGTTCTCCCCAGGGAGAAGAGCTATATACCCATCATCAAATTTTTCTAAAGGGCCTTATCTTAAAGACTTTGAGAACCACTGCCTCAAAGATTCTCTTTTCCCCATAGAAAACATATATTTATCTTTTCTTCTTTAATTTATGTTCTGATCTCCTGTTTTAGTTCACTTGGCAAAACTTCAAAAGGGGAGAATAAAATGGAAGGTCACGATGGTAAAACCATTTTGGAAGTGGAGATGGTGGAGTTTTACCCATCTTATTATAGATGTAGAACCTGAGACCCAGCCCTGGCTGTCGTGGCTCAGTGGATAAGCACTGGCCTGCAAACAGAGATGTTGCCAGTTCGATTCCCTGTCAGGGCACAGGCCTGGGTTGTGGGCCAGGTCCCTGGTTGGGGGCGTACAAGAGGCAACCAATTGATGTTTCTCTGGCACATCAATGTTTCTCTCCCCCTCTTTCTCCCTTCCTTCTCCTGTCTCTGAAAATAAATATATAAAAAAAATTGTAAGAGATAAATAAAAAAGGAAGAAACTGAGACTCAGAGAAGTAAAGTGAATGTCTGGCCAGCAGTCACATAGGAAATTGGTGACAGATGTGGGGCCTGTACACATCGGCCGCTGGCCCCAGGCCCTTTCCACTGGACTCACAGTCTCCTTCCGGGCTCTGCATTTCCCCTGCTGGGGATGTCCCTTCTCCTCAACCCAGGGCACCTACCAGCTCAACAGTAGCTCATCTTCCCGCAGATTCCTGGGCCAAAGTCAGTCATTACTGAAAGATATTCTCCCAAGTCTCTCCAACTGCGGCCCGTCTTGAACTGGACTTTATAGAGAAACAAACCAAAGAATGCAGAAGGCCAGCTCTCCCTGGAACAGCAGCCTTGAACCAGTAACCTGTGACTTCTCTGCTGGGCCTCACTGGGGTTCCTCTTGGTTTTCCTGTGTCGGGCAGGAACAGGGCCCCTCCAGCACCAGATCACGCAGCTTATGCCCCAACATGCAGCTCTAACAGGGGAGGGGTGGAAAATGCATTTCTACAGGATTTTTATTCTTTTTTCATTAACAGACTATCCTTTCACTGATAATCTCTTGGGGGAGGAGAGGAAAGCCACTTCTCTGAAAATGTGACATTTTTCTTGATCCTCCTACTCAAGAGAAGAAAGGGAGAGAGAGAGAGAGAGAAGTGCCCTCATAATACGCATGCCCTCATAATACACATACTATAACTGTAAGTTTGCACTATTGTCACACACACTTACTTGAAAAAAAACTGTTAAGAGCAAAGTAAGATCAAGTGTATTCAAAGCAATTACTATTTCTTTATTCTCTAAAAATTTCTCTGGTTATGCTATACCTTGTTTTATCCAAATGTTTCAGAAGACAATATGGAGTATTGGAAAAAGCACCAAACCCAAATGCTGGAACCCAGCATTTTAGTCTCAGTTTTGCCTTCTACATTCCACACTCACGGGCTGCCCTCTGTCCTCCAAAAGATGAAGGTTTGCAAGTTTGGCTCGCACTTTGGATGGCTGCAGGAAACTCAGTAAAGAAGTAGCTGGAAACAATTCTATTGGTATCTTCTTCCTCTTCATCAATCAACACATGGTGGAAGAGCCCTTTTGCGAATACATTTATTTTATTTTGGGTTGGAGCAGGTAAGAGGAGTTAATTTGCTGACATTTTTAAAGTGCATGTACTTAAATATGTCAGGAACTCATTTGTTCACTCCTTCTGAGTTGGTTTTTTTTTTTAAAGATCTTATTTATTTATTTTTAGAAATGGGAAAGGAAGGGAGAAAGAGAGGGAGAGGAACATCAATGTGTGGTTGCCTCTCACGTGCTCTGTACCGGGGACATGGCCTGCAACCCAGGCATGTGCCTGACTGGGAATCAAACCAGTTGACCCTTTGCTTCCAAGGCTGGCACTCAGTCCACAAGCCACACCAGCCAGGGCATGTGCACTCACATCTTGAACAAACATTCCTTGAGCATCTTCCATAGAAGGAACCCTGGTGCCGCAGCTATCTCTATGATGAAGAAGAAAGTCTTTTCCTTCCTAAAGCTTTCTATCAGCTGGGAGAAATGAGCTGTTTAGCTCAGGCTGAATTTGTAGTACAGCCCGACTGTAAGCAGTTTTAAGGGGATGTAAGAAAATACATCCTTTTTGGGAGATATACCTTCACATTAAGGAAGGCGTATATAAGACTCGAATGGGAACCGGAAGCCAAGATTCTGAGGGTTCATGAGACCACATTGCCAAACTCATGATTTTGTCCAGGGCTGGATCCTCCCAGGCTGAAGGAATTGGCACTTGCTTGTGATACCCCACCCCAGATCTCCCCCACCCCACCTCTCAGCATGTTCAAGCTCACCTGGGCTGGAGCTGGCTTTCACCTCCAGGAAGACAGCACAGTTGACAATACCCCTTTTTGGCTTGGGGTGGGTTTAGAGTTGGGGGAATCGATGGAGAGAGGGTTGACTTTTTTGCTCATTGACTTCCAATTCAAAACCCTAAACGTAAGCTTTGGGTCAGGCTTCATTCACTTTGTCTCTGGCGCCAACGCAGTCTTCACCTGTACAACGAGTGGCCCATGCTCATTTTGGTGCTGCCCTGTTTCTGTTCATTCCGGACAGATTGGAAATTAAATGTCTGCTTACACTGAACTTGAACTTGGCGTTGGACTACATATTTGGATTACTGCCAGGTCTTAGTTTCTCCCCTTTTCCTTCTGGCTGGAGTCTACAGGTCCTACACAGCCTGCCCTGTATCTTTTATAACATAATCTTCTGTTTACTGGGTTTTCTTTCCTTGCTTTTCAAGTTGATCCAATTAATTTTATTTTAATATACGTATTTGAGCACCTACAGTGTGCCAGACACTGTGATAGTACCGAGGAGGCGGAAATGAACCAGCTAGACATGGTCCCGCACCTCATGGAGCTGACTGCCCAGCAGGGATATGCCATTGGACGCATTCATCCATTCATTCAAATGATCACTTATCCAACATGTATTTTTATAGAGTTGCTGATGGGTGTTAGGCAACATTCTAGAGTGTTACAAATACAGTGGTGAGCTGGGTAGAACTGCTTCCTGATGGCAAAAAGCTCTCGGTTACGGAGAAGATAGCAGCTTAGTGCATTAACCCGTTTGCCATCTATTCCGCCCCCCACGGCTTCACTTCCTTCCTCACCCAGCTTAAATTCTATGGTAAATTATTTTAGCCACTACTGCACATACATACTCTGCAACCTTGCCCTACTCTTGCTTCAGTGAACTCTCTCTATTAAGTCACATCTTTGCCTATGCAGTGACTGGAGAACACACAGTCACGCTGAGTGATCTAACGTTAAAACCATGTTCGCTTACTCGTGTGTGCCTTAAGACTGACAAGCAATGCACCACACTCCTCAAGTCCAGTCACACTCTCAGCCTCCTAGACAACGTTTGCCTGCCCTTTTCTCTCTCCCTGAATGTCCAACATCTCTTCACTCTTGGATGATGATGTGGTTTGTGTTTTTTCTGTTCCATTTCTGGACTCCCGAGATCTTTCCTGCATTGTAGGGGGCTGTAAGTCAAAAACTACATTTGCCAGAGCCCCTCTGCCTGCTGCTTTCTGGCTAAGTTCTGCCACTAGGAGACGCTGACACA
This sequence comes from Anoura caudifer, assembly GCA_004027475.1. Taxonomy (NCBI): domain Eukaryota; kingdom Metazoa; phylum Chordata; class Mammalia; order Chiroptera; family Phyllostomidae; genus Anoura; species Anoura caudifer. The sequence continues at coordinate 19,781 of PVKU01002767.1, forward strand.
AGATTAGAAGGCAAGACAAAGGGAGAAGACATTCTTATTTTGGCTCCTGCAATGGCAGCTGCCGAAAAGCAGCCACAGGCTCCAGCCCGCATGCTCCGGTTGCATCAGCATGTCTGGCAGCTACTAGTAAAGAGAGTACCTCTTGTTTTGTGTGAGCAGTGACTTCACCAGAAAATCAGTGGTCTTCTCACAGAAAACACCCCCTTTCCCATCGACTTCTTCAGCTCTTCCAATTCTTTGCATTAAACTAATCCCTGCTTCAGAATGTGTTTTATTTTCCAAATTGAACACTGACTAGTAAACCTTGCTCCTTATTTTATTGAGAATATGGAAGTGATCTGAAAAGAGCTTCCAGGCACTCCCACCACCATGCACTCCCACCACGTCTGCCCATCTACCAGCACCTGCGTGTGTAGACTCCACCTTCTCTCCTGTTTCTAAGAATTAGCTTTCTGCATTCCCAGCTCAAGTTCACCTCTGCTTAGGCTCTGGATCCCACTCTTTCCCTCCTGTTCATGCATTTCTCTACCTCTTATCAGTTTTTCTTCCTCGTGTCTTCCATTTTTGCTTCTCTTCTGAATTATTCCTACAGCAAAAATGCATGCTATTATTTCAACCACATAAAATAAAACAATGGTAGCCAGAGAAACAAACCAAAAAGAAACTCCTCTAGGCAGCATTTCCCATTCTAAGTGCTACTCCTTCTCTTTCCTTCCATTTAGAGCAAAGTTTTATGAGAGGTCCGTACACTCTCCTGCCTGCCTCCCTTGAGCCCACTCCCATCAGGTTTAACCCTGAATACGCCATTGAAACGGCTTTTAACAAACCTAATGACCTCCACAACACTGAATGTGAAGGTCAAGTCTCAGCACTCCTCTTATTTGAAAACCCAGCAGCACCTGACATGTTGGGTGTCCCCTCTCCTCTTGGTGGACTCCAGGACACCACATTTTCCTGGATTTGTTCCCACCATTCTGGCCATTCCTCCTTTGTGTCATTTTCCTGAACCTTAGTCCTTGGAACTTTCCTCTTTTCTGGTCACATTTAGCTTACTGTGTGATTCCATCCACGGTGCTAAGGCTTCCAGTTTACTCTATGTTGTCACAACTCTCAAGTTTATAGGTCCAGCCCAAGGCTTTCTCTGGACCTCCAGATTCATATATTCAATTCTCTACTTGGTATTTAATTATCTAAAAATCAGCATGTTCAAAACTGTACTTCAGCTGTTTCACCCCCACCAACCGGCTGCCCCATCTTCCTTGTCCATCTCACTGAACGGAAGCACCGTCCTCCCACTCCCTGAGGTCAGTGGCACTGGGCTCATCTCGCCGCTTCTTGTTTTCCCATCCATACACAGTCTATCTGCAAATCTTTTCAGCTCTATCTTCAAAATATATTCAGGATTAAATAACATCTCATCAACCCTCCTACTACTATTACCTTGGTTAAGCCTCTCCCTCCTGACCTCTGTCCCCAGAATATAAGGCCCCTAACAGGTGTTTGTGAGAGATCTGTTAAATCCTAAGGCAGATCATGTTATTTCTTAATCAAAACCTAGCTATGGCTTCCCGTTTCATTGGGTGGAAAAGCCACATGAGTCACAGGGGCCTACCAGGACCCCTAGCGTTAGACCGACATTACCTCTGTGCCTCCACTTCCTGCTATTGCTGCTGTCACCCCTCAGCTCTGGTCACTCAGCTTCTTCCCCTAAGGGCCTTTGTATGCTTTATTCTATCCCTCTGGAACTTCGCCCCCAGGAATCCTTGCTCTGTATCCTCTTCTTTTAGGCTCAAGATGTAACCTCAGTTGGACCTTCCCAGGCACCCCATCCAAAACTGCACACTGCATCAGGCCCCGGACGCTCCCTTCCCCTCCCGCTTTACCTTTCTCAGTCACATGGATCATACCCTAAGTACTATGTGGTTTACACTATACAACCAGGCCTGCTTCTTCCACTCGGATGTGAGCTCCATGAAGTTAGGAACTGGGGTCTGCTTTATTTGCTGCTCCATCCCCAGCCTGAACACAATGCATAGCACCCAGAAAGGACTCAGCAAATGACTGCAAATGAAGCAGTAAATCATTCATACCAGTGCCCTCAGCAAAAGAGAAGGGTATCATGAGAGAGAATAGCAATGGGGACCCGATTTAGATGTTGGAGGAGCAGACTGGGAGGAGTCAGGCTTCTCTCAGATGTGGTTTTTGGGCTAAGACCTTCCAGACGCACGACCACCCGGTTAGGAGTGGGGGCTGGGTGAGGAAGGAGCCCTATCAACTGTCTTGGATTGCAGGAGACTGGTTGGCCACTCTAGAGGAGAGGGGAAGAGTGACCTCAGCAGAGGCTGGGACAAATGCAAATGCTCCCCTGGAGAGGCCACAGGGCCTTGTAATCTGGGCCCGGGGTTGTTTCCCATCCTCTGTGCGCTGGGAGGCCACCAGAGGACCCTTTTAAGGGCTTGTCTAGCTGCGGATGGAGAACGAGCTGGAGGCATGTAGACGGCAATGTGGGTACTTGCTATCTCCAGGTCGTGTTAGAAAAGGGGTCTGGGGTTTATGAGCTTCCAGTCAGAGTCATCCCAGGCCCTTGGAGTGGGGGTAGCGGGCAGGCTGGAGCTACTGCTGTCTTGTCTCTTGGGGTTGGACACAGTGGGCAGAGGGGGGCTTACCTAATTTCAGTTAATACAGGCACTCACTGCGAATTGCTAAGTGGGTGAGATCCGACTGGTTTCTTGATAAAGAGAGAGCTTGTCAAGGGGGATTTCTGAGCCATTTTCTTCATCAAATCAATAGAGGTGCTAATCCTCAATCTAGATAACAGAATAATTCAATTGCAGATTTTGCCTTTAAACCCCACTGCAGATTAACCAGCTGTCAAGGGCCCCAGCTGCCAGGGGACAGGCCTTGATGATGAAGAATGCCAGACTCACAGGGCGGGACCGTGGACATTCCAGCCCTGACTCTTGTGCCTCGGGCACAGGGGCAGTGCCCAGAACCCTGGATTGACCGGGGTGCTTAATGGCCTGTCATCGTCACACCCCAGGGGCCTGGAAGAAACCTATTCGGAGCCAGACTGTAGAGTGGGATCTCTGGCCCAGACTCTTTAAGGCAGAAACTACGAATCTAGGAAAAGAGATTGGCAGACACACAAGCATCATCAAAACCCTTTTACAGTAAAAACACATTTTAAACAGGATGAGGACATTACTAAGCATCTTGAAAATAAAGTTGACCCTAACACTCTCACAAAAGCTGTGGTTATTCTTGCGTATCCCCTCCTGATACTTTTCACATGGAAATTTATCTATTAACATGGTTTTTATAAATAAATGTGAATCTCAAAATTTTTGTAATCATATATTTTCATTAATCATTCCAAGAGGTTGCTAAAGTATGTGTGTGGGGCAAATTATACAAATCCAGGATAAATGAGGAGTTGTTTTATAGTTATACATTTAATGTTGCAATGAATTCTTTGTGCAAAAAACATCTTTATTCTTCTATATTATGTCTATATGGCCAACTCATAGAAGTAGATCAAAATCAAAACATTTGAAACACATTATAATTCACGATCCTCACTGCCTAATTGCTTTCCAAAGCATTGTATTAATTTGTGCTTTCATTCCAAATGTATGAGTATAAACATTTTATAGCGATAAATATTATCCTTTTTAAGTTTTATGGCTTAATAGTATGTCATCATATTTTACCTTTTTAAACTTTATTTCATTGATTATTGATGAGATGACTGAATATTTTCCCACACGAGTTTTTTCTTCTCCTGTTTTTTTTAAATGGTTGTTTGATATTTGTAATTCTCATATGACCCTCAGCTCCCTCTTCTGTAAAATGGAGAGACCCGCGGTACGACCTTATAGGATCGTTGTAAGGTGTACTTAAGCAGAGCAGTGTTAAACAGAAGTTACAGCTTTAGCTTGGACGTCATCAGACCATCCATCCTCGGATGCTGACTCTGACGTTTGACAGCTGATGGGGAATGGCAAAGTCACATTGCCAAGAGCAGGAGGGATTGAAGATATTGTTGTAGCCAACTTTGGAAAATATATCTGTCATGCTAATATTTTTTGTTTTTAATTACAAATAATGCACCGTATTAAAACATGAAAGGTAAAACTGAAGACTCCTGATCTGCACCTCCTTCCACTCCTCTCCAAAGGTGGCCACCACATTCTGTTCGGTGGCATCTAATGGAAACTTTAGCATGTGCTGATGTACACGCACACGCACTTCCACAGAAAACCCATAGGAAACCTATGTTCACATAAATAGTAACATACTGTATGTACTTTATTTCGATGTGTTTTTCACTAGTTTGTCCAGAAACGGTACTGTGTCATCCACTGAGATCTGCTTTTGAATGGATCCCCCAATTCACCAACAGAGAATGTGTCCTTTTCCCAGACTCTGACACGTACAAAAAATGTTTTCAACTTTTGTCAGATTGGTTGAAATGACATCATTGTTTTACTTTGAATGTCTTTAATAACTGACTAGTTACATCTTTCCGTACACGTATGGACCACCTGATTTTCTTCTGCAAATTGAGCATTTTTATACTTTGCTCCTTTAAAAAATTAATCTATGAGAGGTTCTTTATATACTATTCTTTCATTGCAATACTCTTCTTTCATGCTTTCAGGTATCTTTTTAAATTTTTTATTGTTTTTTATTGTATTTTTTTCCATTACCATTTAGCTCCCTTCTGCTCCCCTCCCCCGGCCATCCCCACACGGTTGTCCAAGTCCGTGAGTCCTTTCACCTTTTTGCTCAGTTCCTTTACCCCCTGACCTTTCCCCCACCACAGCTGACATCCTGCTCTCTATCTACGAGTCAGTCTCTATGTTGCTTGTTAGTTCAGTTTGTTCATTAGATTCCACATATGAGTGGAATCATATGATATTTGTCTTTCTCTGGCTGTTATCTTTTTAGCTTTATTTATGGTCTTTTGTTGCACAGAATTTTCTTATTTTAATATAATCAATTTTACCATGCATTTAAAACTTAGTTTGTGTGTTTTTTAAAAATTTTGCTTGAAAGCATTTTCTACCACCAAAATATTTTTCTTTAACACTATGTAGCTTCATTTTCTAAGTTTATATCAACAGTTCATTTAGGATTTACTTTTATGAATGTGTGGCCTAATGTTCTAATTGATAGCCAGTTGTTCCAATCCAATTTATTAAATTATTTTCCCATTAACTTCAAATAGTATCTTTATTGTGAGCTAAATTTCCATACACACAGATATGCTTCTAGATTTTCTGTCGTGTTACACTGATCCATTTGCTTACTGTTGTGAAAATACCAGTTTTTATAACTATAGGTTTATAATATGTTTATCTTCACTCTTTATTTTTCTTCGCTTAAGAATATTTACTGGATATTGATTTGTGACACGTATTAACAACAGCTCTCACTCCCCTCCCCCCATTATTTTTATTTTTCAAATTTATCTGGGCCGTTTTTGCCCATTCAGTCTTCCATGTGAATTTAGAATCATCCCGTCAAGAGCTTCTGATTGGCAATGTGTTGAACGTACTAACTAATTTAGGGAGAATTACAAATAATCTTTTATTTGTACATTTATCATTTTTTCCCTTCCTCCCACTGCGGCCTGACGTTCACAGAGCAGCCACCAGGTGGGGGTAGCGGCAAAGAAGGCGGAACAGGCTTAGCCAGAGCGAACGAGCCGACGAAAGAGGTTGTCATTATCGGCACAGAATAACTTGTAGTTATTTTGCGCAGCTTGCACACATTTTATTTACATTATTTCCCTCCGAGGTGACAAAGAAAGTGAACTTTCCCCATTTTATAGATAAAAAAACAGGCCAGCGAGGTGCAGCCTCCACGGGAGAACGCAGCGCTCCCGCCCTCCGCCCCTGTCAGGTCAGACGCTCTTTCCGCCACACCCCACTGCAGATCTCAGATCTCCCTTCCTCACACCAACGGAAAGGAATGACAAAGAAGTAGAGACTAAAATCCAAAGCAACAGCAGGAAAGCATGTGCAGGAACATCATCCCCAAACTCCAAAGCTTGGCTCACCTTCCGCGGGTCTCTCATCCCCACTTACTAACTTAGGTGGTCCCTAAGCCTGTGGGTTTTCCTTTGGGGCTTATTTCACATCTCTCTTCTCTCTCCTCCCAGCATCTTCATCTTCATCTCACTCTGGCTGGTATCCATGACCTTAGGTTCCCCTTCCAATTCATCCCCTTCTCCAAGCTAATAACTTTTGTTAGAAACGAGGAAACTGAGGACAAACAAGGTTATTCTTTTTCCAAGATGAGGGGCCTGGGGTTGAATTGCAAAGTTTGTGGGGCTTCCAAAGCAGGAAGGACCTCCCAGGAGCGTTTGGGTGTGTTGATGCACAAGATGCTGAGACACCAGGCTCGGAAACACGGTTCAGGTGATCGTCCCTATCGGATCACCTGGTGAGGTTTGGGGAGGGAAGAAGCAGCAGGAGGCAAGTGAGGGGCGATCCAAAGTTAGGCAGGCATGAATCTCATAGTTTTTTAGGAGATTAGTTCACACTTGGTGGGGCAACAGGACCACAGCCACACTTACCCGTGGCCCTGGCTTTGGAATCAGTTGTGCCAGGGACTGGATAGCTCAGGGACTGTGCCGCTTTGACTCTGTTTCCTGGTTCTGGTTCCTGAGCCCTCATCACACCCCTCATGAATGGGGCTTTATTTTCCATCCAGGCCCAATAATGGTCTCATGCCTGAGCTCAGGGTCTCGGTTCTTCCAGCTCCAGGATCCTGCCCCATGGGTCTTTCAGGGCCTGCAGACTTGGTCTTAACTCAGCCTTGCAGGTCTTGCTGACCTTGGACATTTGTTTCCCCGGTTCTCCTGTTGTTTTCTGCCCCAAGCCTCCCTGACATCTGATTCTGCTCTGCCTACGAGCCCTGACTGGACCTTCCTGCTGCCGAACGTCTGCTCTGACCCTGGGCTCTGCCTGCCTGCCTCACATCCCCCCTGCACCTGCTGTGGATCTGCCCATAGCACCTCTCTTTGTTCCTCCTGAGTCACCTACAGGAGCCCCTTGAAATGTCCCCAAGGACCAGGGCATACTGTCTATGGACCCCAGAGAATGAGTGGAACAGACAAGCATGTTGAACAAGCACCAGGAGCAACAGGCAACCCCTCCGCTGCCAGTCTCTGACAGGCTGCTGAAAAATGAGCGCCTTCCGGGGGGCCTACTTTCTATGAAGACTTGCTGAGTCACCACGGAAATGTGACCCTGGGCCAGGCCTCTCAGCACCTGCTGTTTTTCTACTTCCTATAACCTTAACAAGAGAAATTAGAAACCTCCGTTTTGCCTTATAAGGTAATTTGGAACAATTCTTTGGGAAGGTGGGGCCGTGACTCAAGGAGGCCTGCTGGGGGCTGTGAGAGAGTGTTTCTGTGCAAGCTCAGATCAGATGTGTACACACACACACACACACACACACACACACACACACAAGCACAGGTACGAGCAGCACCCTGGCTTCATCGTGGGGTCTGGGAAAGGGACATATTCCTTCACCCACCACACACACACACACACACGCACACACTGTAGCTCTTTGTCCTCTGTGAATTCTTCTTCTCTAAACACACAGATCCTGATAAGAACAAAAACTACATTTGATCTTGGCCAAAAGAGTATGTTCATAGTAGTGCCATATACAATAGTCACGTGTTGGAAACAGCCTAAGTGCCCATCAGTAAATGAGTGGATTAAAAGAGTGTGGTACATTTACACGATGGAATGCTACCCAGCAGAAAGAAGGAAGGAGCTCCTACCCTTTTGGACAACATGGGTGGATCTGGAGAGCATTATGTGAAGTGAAATAAGCCAGTCAGTGAAAGACAAATATCACACTATCTCCTCTATAAGAGGAATCTAATGAACAAAATAAACAAACAAGCAAAACAGTACCCAAGACATGCAAACATAGCACAGACTGACAGCTACCACAGGAAAGGGAGGCAGAGGAGAATGGAAGAAAGAGGAGAAAGGATTAGTCAAAGAACGTGTATGAATGACCCATGGACGTGGACAACAGTGTGAGGATGAACTGTGGGGGTGGGGAGTGGGCTGGGTGGAGGAGGGCAAAGGGGAAAAATTGGGACAACTGTGATAGAATAAGCAAGGATAAAAAAGATAAACTCACAGAACCTGGACTCATGCTGCAAGCATGGGGGCCGGGGGTGCCCATCCCACCGTGCAGGAAGCAGGTCTGCATCAGCTGTGCATCTAAAAGGCAAACATCAAGTCTACGAGCCCATCAAAGGGCAGCGGCAGGAAGAACATGGGAACCTTAGCCAGTCTGGTGAACAGAATCAGCAACGGTGCTGGATTTTAAGAAGATTTAACCATATGGTAAGCATTTCTTACCATGGTAAGCTAGCATTGTAAGACTACGTCCTTAAAAAAAAAAATAAGTAACACCTTATTCAAGGGACAATCTAAAAAAGCCTAAACATCCTCACTTGATTCCTCTTATCTCTAATCCAGAGCTACATTCTAAATGAATGCAAGCAGAGCCCTAAGCAAGCAGAACACATAAGGAGAATTGGAAAGGCCTTCATCTGCTCTCTTTTGGGCTCCAGTTTGCCCTGTGGCCTGGCAGCAGTGGGTGCTGAATAATTTGCTGAGTGAACTGGGGGATGGTCTGGCCCACGGACAAGGACAAGTTGGAGCTATTGGGACAGGCTGGGGAAGGCCAAAGCCAGATGTTTCTCCTTGATCAAGTCATCTGCCTGGACACCCACTGTTGCCCATTCACACCATGGGGGTGTGACCTATGGATGTTTTTGGTGGCTGTGGCCAGGATACCCTCACTTGCGTTTCTACTCAGAAGTCAAGGACTACCTCAGGCACCGTGGACAACAGGTGCATGCCTTGCCCATCCCCAAGCTCCTGATGCGTCTTCACTTCATATCCACCCAACACTCAATAACCTCTTTATAAAAAGGCCTACTTTATCTCTCTGTCCAAATCCCCCGTTGCAACGCCTTCTAGTCAGTGAGGGGAAGTACAGTTTGCCACCCCAGAATATGCCGCTGGGAATGTTGACTGTTTTAAGCTGGTTATTTTTGAGAAACGAAAGACTGAGGAAAAAACCTTTGACCTCCTCCTGACCTAAAAGAATTTAGATAGAGGATCTGCTCCAGGAAGGGCGCTGTCATCACAGATAACCGCAGCTTAATATGAACTAGATGTGATAGACGGGGGAGAGTCCAGCAAGGCCTGTCTGATCAAAGTCCTCTCTGCGTCCCATTGTTAAGAATGACCCAGCAGACATTCATTTACCAGACGTTTGCTTTTCCACCTCCATGTGAATTATCTTCCTCCCCTTTGAAGTGCAAACCGTTATCCCTCTTTCTCCTTAGCTCAACATGACATGTAAGTTTCAACTGCTTGATTTGGTCTCGGATCCCATAGCCTTATGGCCCCCCACATGTACACATGTGACACATTGGGTTATTCACTCCTGTTAATCAGTCTCATGTCAATTTGACTTTTAGACTAGCCTGAAGGACTTAGAAGGGTAGAAAAAAATTACGTTTTCCTCCACCATAGTACTATTCCTCTGTGATATTCCTGTGCCCCTCTCCTTCACTCCCCAGAATTCTCAAGGTAACCGATAGCCAATCTTTGCCCCTAGTCAGTGTCCTGGTTTTGGGAAGTTATTCAAGGCCGTTCACGATTACTTATTGACTGCCTGTGCCCTGCAGACCAACTGCCAAGCAGAGCAGTTCGGACGATAGCACACGTGCATTCACGGTAGACCACCAGCTGTTTCCCTGATACCACACAGCTGTTCCATTTATCACGGCAGAACTTACTTATGTCATCTCCTTGTGCTTGCCAGCCCACCTCCCCTTTTCTCAGTGTAGGGAAATAGGGTAGTAATGTATCAATGTAATGTATTAACATATTAATGTTCCAAATAATGACTGCCCCTCCTTGGGAGGGAAGGAAGCACTTCTCCTGTCCCATTCATGACAGACTTGCCCACGTGACTAGTTTTCACCAACAAATGTGAACAAAAGTGGGATATGTCAGTTCTGGGTAGGAGTTGAAGGAATCAGCATTTGATCCGCCATATTCCTTTTTCTTCTTCCAAAAGCAACAGTGATGCTCCAAATAGAAGCTGCTCTGTCTCCCTGAATCCCAGAGTGAAAATGACAAGGAGTAAATAAATCTGCAGCCAACCTATAACAGACATGTTGTGAGCAAGAAATACATTTTTGTTAGTGAAGGCTTTGGGGCTCGTTCTTGCAACATGGCGGGCAGCGGGAAGCACTGCGCCCTGCTCTTTGTGTTTCCATGAAAGGAAGGCATGCTTTCTATTCTTAGGAAGAAAACGCTATGGTGGAGATCCTTCCAGCTTTTCTGCATCCTCCCCCCTTCTTGGAAGATATGTGCCTTTACTGATTGGTGATGTGGGAGAAGGAGGTGGCGCGGGGAGCTCACCGCTGCCAGTCTTCCATCAGGAGCTGCGCGTCTGTAGAGAGTTGGCATCTTCTGCAAGTGGCTGAGGGGTAAGCTGCCGGAGGCAGGTGGCAGTGAGAGAGGTGGTGCCAGTGAGTTCAATGGCCGGTAAAATATTAAGAAGTCCATTTGGGCAAACACTAAACCCGTCAAGCTTTTATTGGTGATAAATAAAGATGATTTCTTGATCTCCACATAACTGTCATGTCTGAACTTTGAAACAAGGGCGTTATTTATTTGCCCCTTAAGACTCCAAAGTACAACATATGTGGTTCAACTCCACCACCCCAGCTTATCATATATCATCAGTGACAATCCCAAACACTCCTGGGGGATCTGTGAGCCACCCAGAAAGTCGTCTGGCGCAGCCTGGCAAGACAAAGACAGTGTAAGGAAGGTGTAAGGAACTCCGACAGCAGGAGAAAAGAGCCTGCCCAGGAGCAGGGTCAGAGGACTGCTGTTTGTGATGTGTTAAAACTCAGAAGTCATCCTTTTTCCAACTTTCCACGCCATTTCTCAGCAAACTGCTTAGGGATCCAAACAGGGACTTACTATCTGGTTGAGGAAGTTGTGGACTGCACCTCTGGGCCACACCTCTTTGACCCGGTGAGTTCACTTAGAAAATACATTTGGGTCATCTGCCTCCCTCTGAGGAGCTAACCCAGGAAGAGTGGCGAGGGGACCAGACCAGTCGGTGACACCCTTGACCCCAAGCTACCAAAGCTTTTGGTTTGGCCCGCTTCATCAGGAGGGGCAACGGCTTCCGGTGGAACATTAAATCTGTGTTTTACGAGAACCGGAGAGGTTATGTGACTTGTTGAAGGCCGTGCAGCTGTTGTTTCTGTGCCCCCTTTCAAACCCAATAACAATCCTAACAGTGACAAGTCACTGAATATTTCCCATGGGTCCAACCCCACACTAACCTCTTGCATTCAATTAATTCTCATCTAATTCTCCCACCAGCCATGTAAAGTGAGTCTTATTATTTATTAATTTAAGGATGAGGAAACTGAGAGGAAATGGATAATTTTTATAACTTGCTTGAAATTCGAGTCCATAATCGATTCTATTACCCATTCTATGTTGCTGTATTGTAAAAGTTAGTATTACACAATTATAATAGTGTATCATAAAACTTGAAAATTGAGTCTGAGGGCTACTCAGTATCTTGCGTGTGGGGATTCAGACCCTACATGTCCAAAAAAGAGATCTGAGAAAGTTAGAGCCAGAAGGCATCACCAAGGGCCTGTGGCTCCCAGACCTCCACCCCACCACCCCCTTTCAACTGCCCTAAGTGTGTACACACACACACACACACACACACACACGCACACACACACACACACACCACAGATACTCCATTCAGCTGCCACAGAAAAAAATACCCTCGGAGGGCCAGCTACAGCTGGACCCTGCAGCCACGCTGATCACCTTATCCAGACCAAGAGCTCTCTTCCAATGTGCTCACTGCATTGAGACAAAAACCGGTAGCTCCGGTTGAGATGTCTAATTTTAAAAATCACATAGTGTACTAGTCCACTGAATGTCCTCACTGCCCATGCCTTTGTTAAGAAGGTAAATGCTGGGGGAATGTTCACCACTTATGGGCTTTTATTGTTCAAAGTGTCACCACAAAACAAATTAAATAAATTAACATCCCATCTTAACGGTCTCATTTGACGGGAGCCGTGTGTCACAGGCCAATGTAAGTAACAAGGAGCAGGCAGGCAGCGGGCTTCCTAGGTTTTGTCAACAGGCGGGCACCGGTTCCGTGTCATTGATTGACCATTTGTTTTTACTTTGACACACAAACTTACACAAAAGTTGCGATTAGAGGGCAAAGAGCTGTATCTTTCTGACCCATTTCAGTCTTGATTGCCATCCTGAGGCACCTTGCTCTCCAATTCTTAATTGTATTTCCTGCCAACCAGAAAATGCTCCGGTGTAACCGCAGCACAACCAATAAAACCAGGAAAGGAACGTTGTTACCGTCTAATCCTTCAGCCTCCGATCATGTTTTACCAACTGTCTCATTGAGGTCCCTAACTGAAAAAGGGCCCAGTCTGGAATCGTAGGTTGCATTTGATCGTCACGCTTCTTTAGTTCCCTGCAGTTTGGAACATTCCTCAGTCTTTCATTCACTTTATGTTTATTTATGTATTTATTTTGCAATTGTCACCTGAGGACATTTTTTAAATGTGTTGTTAGAGAGGGAGGAAGAGAGAAACACCGGTGGGGGAGAGAAGCATCAGTTGGTTGGTTGCCTCACGTTCCTGCCTGGACCGGGGATGATAGGCTCCTAGACGGTCCAAAAACACAACCAAACACACAGCCTAGGTGTCCGCCTTGACAGGGAATCGAACTCGCAACCCTTTGGTCATGGTCCAACACTCCAACCAATCGAGCCGCACTGCCCTGTGCATTTCCTTCACTTTAATGACCTTGACACGTTTGAAGGTTACAAGTCAGTTATTCTGTAGAGTGCCCCTCGGTTTACGTTTATTCGATGTTCCCCATGGCTAGACTCAGGTCATACATCGCTGACAGGAGTGTCACTGGTGTGACGCTGTGGCCTTCCCACATCAGAGTGCATCACATCAGAGTGTGCATGACTGTGCTTTGTCCCGGTCCCGATGATGACGCTCATTTTGAACACTTGATGGCAGTGACTTCTGCCAAGCTTCTCACTGTAGTTACTTTCCCCCTTTATAATTAATAAGGGTTTGGTTGAAAGACACTTCAGGAACAGGTAAATATTTAACTTTTCATTGAGTATTCTATTTACTTACTTCATTTGGACTTTTGGTTTGCTATTTTATTCAGTGGGCTATAATCCATTAATGTTGTTGTTTATTTGATGCACCAATTGTCCCTGATTTGGTCAGAGGGAATGCTTCTCACTGGCTTCTGTTTTCTTGGGAGTGCCCCCCGCATTCCTTGAGCACCTCCTCAGTGTCTTACTGAGCAGACAGGTGTGCCAGGCTGCCTTGTCATTTCCCTGCTCCAATCCTGGAATCAGCCATTTCTTCAAGGGGCAATGGCTCCTCTTACCGGAGGGTGGTGTTCAGAAACCGGGGTCCCGTCTCCAGATGTGCTCCAGGCTGTGGCGGTACCTGTGCTCCCAGGCCTCCTCGGTGGTCGGAGCCTGGGAGTGTGGGTATGTATGTATATGCGTACGTGCATTCAGACCTACCTAGAAATGGACTGAGACACAGGTATAGATGCATGTGTCACATTTTATATGTACAAAGTGATCATTTATCAATGTGTCTTTCATATCTGTAATTTATCCTTTGTATCTGTATCTATCTGTAAAAAACTATAGCTCACACCGATACCTACAATTTAAACTTAACCCCACAGCGTTCATTTTATCAATAGTTTCTCACTTTCCATATTTAAAACTCCCTTCTCTGACCATGAGAACCCTGGCTTCCATGATCCTTAATATAGTCACTATGTAATCAATCATCCTACAAGTGGCCAATGCCAGCAGCCACCAGCACACCCACCCCGCCCCCCCATGACCTCCTTCCCCACTCAGACCCCGACTTCCGGCTCTAGGCCGCCAGCCTGCCACTCCTGCCCCATCTCCCCGGCACGGATGGCTAGTTTGTTGTCCCCACCTAATGGATTTAGGAAGAAATTGCTATTAAACTGTTCATGAAAGGAAAGGAAAACACTAAAAGGGCGTGATTTATTTTTTTGCAAGAGAAAGGAGAGGAAAGCCCTTCTGCCACAGTACTGTGATTTGAACATTCTTAACAGTGAGTATTTGAACTGGCTTAGGTTTGAAGGGAACAAACCTGGAAACAATATCCTGAAAATTTTACACCAAAAGGTTTTCCCAAGTAGATAATCTTTGTTCAAAGACAGCTTCAACAAGCTGCGATGCCCTAACCGAGAAATGACAAAAAAAAACAATTTGTACGTAAAGACCCTGCGAAAATCTCCATGCGGTTCCTCCTTCAGCCTGTGGGTGGGATGGATTGGAGGCTGGGGGCGAGTGTGCTGAGTCAGGAGGCAGCTTTGGGTTCCAATCTTGGCTCCACAACCCATTCACTGAGGATCTCCAGAGAGATCCTTAAGCCCCGCAGTGTCAGTCCTGTTAGTAAACCCTGATACTATATCCCTAGGTCTTTTCACAGTCAGGTAGCAAAGGGTCCCCACAGCTCTCTGTGTGTTTATTCTGTCGTCTCCCACCCTCCTTGGGGGCAGGCACCAGGCCTGACTCATCACTTCCACTGTGCCCAGCCCTTGTGGGTGGGTGAGTGCATGACTGAATCACCCAGGCTGGCTAAGTCCTCCTCTTTAGAAGCATCCTCTGTTAGCCCCGCTAAGAGCTCACTTCCAGATTGCGTTGCCCAGAAGTCATGCTTATTAGGACAGCTGGTGCCCTGCAGGAACTTCCATCCACCCCACCCAGCACTCATAAAAAGCCCCGATTCCCCGATAAGGAGAGGAAGTGACTGCCGCAGGAATTTGAACTGTGATAACCCGCTGCACCACTCAGGGCACTGTGGTGTGCGCCTGCACCGTGCGGCGGCTGGTCGGACCAGGCAGCAGCCGCTGCAGCCTCTGAAAGGAATGCGTGTCCCGTACTTGCTGCTGAAAGGCTGGAAGGAGAAGCAGGGGCCGGGACGTGTCAGGGCGGAGAGGTCCTGATGGAAAGGGCGTGAAGGGGCCAGCGACTGGGGCCTGGGTCGTGGGGAAGAATGCAGAGAGGGTTAGGAGGTCTTGCTTCCCCGAGCCTCAATTTTTACAGAAATAGAGAATCTATCCTTTTAATATTTCATAGCTGTTTCTCTTTGATCTTGTGACCTGGCCTCTCCTAAAACAGTTTTAAATGAACTTCAAATTAGTGCCTCTTGTGCTCCTTCATGGACTCCGTAAGCAGCACCCTCCCTCTGGAAACGAGGAGATGGTGTAGCCTCCGAGTTTGCCAGCTAAGGACCCCAGAATTTTCAGTTTAGAGTGGCGATGGAAGAAGCAAAGTTTCCAAAATAAAGAGCCAGGTGAATGACAGGAGTTCCTGCAGAAAGAAGGTAAAGCCTACACTGTTTAACCCCCTACAGGCATCCCACCCGTTCGTTAGGATTATCTGTTGTGGAAAGAGCTCGGGATTAAGTGAGCAAGATCTGGGTGTCCCCACCCCAGACATAGCATTGCCACCTACTGGGTTGTTTTTTTTCCCCGGAGAAGGGAAGGTGTACCCCTGAACCTCACATTCTCCCTCGGTACAATAAAGGTCCTTCTCTTAGGCAGTTCCAACATGAAAGTGCCACCCGTCCAAAAGCCCAACAGCTACAAATAGGCAAAAGGCATTTAGTATCATTGGTGACTTTTCTTTTAAAACACACACATTCCCTGGAGGATTAAAGCTATTCTTATTCGCTTCCTAGTGTTGTTTTAGCAGATAGCATTCTTCTAATCCCTCACTAGAATTAGCAGCGCAAAAAAAGATCATTTTGTTTCAGATCAAACTTCCGCTCTCTCTCCTTGCACCAGTGGACGGAGCAGAGACGTTCAGAGCTGAGCAGCTGCAGGGAGGGAGCGAGGGACTAGCTGTGGGATGCTGGTGTGAAATGCTGGTGTGAAATGATGGAAGTGCTTTGCACTCACGGAGAGCGGGGCTCAAGTCCCAGCGCTTTTAGTGACTGACTGAGTTACCCGGAAAGAGTCACTAACCATCTATGGGCTGAAGTTTTCACACGTACAGTACAGTGATGGAGGGCTTCAGCAGGTGTTCTGCACGCACTAACATTTTTCAATTCTATGGTTTAGGTTGCGGTAGCACAATCCACCTCAGAAAATGAACAACTGTCTGGTATATGATATGCTATTATTGTGAATTATTACCTAAAAAGAATTAGGACTATTTCCCATGAAGTAGTAATTCAGGGCTAAACTAAGGACAGATAATTAGTGTCATTTGTAGAATCCCTAGTATGAGACAGTGCCTGGCACACAGTGGTTGCTTACGCATTATAGAGATGCGTTTATACAACACACGCCTTCATTTTAATGCGAGGAAAAGTCAACCCTTCTGGCTGTACCACTGACCGAGTTATGAGTTCATTCAGTCTGCTTATCAAAGGTTCCCTTGTTAATCTTTCTTTTGGTACAAAGAAGCATTTAAATAGTTTTTTTTAAAGGAACAATCTAAATATTTAATAAGAAATTGTCCAAACGTAGCTTTATGCAAATGCAGTTTCACCTAGCCATTTAATAAGGATTATATAAATGTGCATTCATATAAATGTACATTGGCATAAAAAGATATTCAAGTTGCGTTGTTAAGTTTAGAAAGGTAGATTACAGCTCTCATATCATGAAAAAGTCCAGAACACTGACACACCAAAATACGAATAGAGGCCACATATCTTCCTAGCAGGATTAAAGGTTTGTAAAATAAATTTCTTCTTCTTCTTTTTTTATGTTGTTCTTTATGAAAACTTAAATGACATCTATGCAATTCACATATATAACTCACCCCTGTCAAGTGTGCAGCCTAGTAGCTTTTAGTGCATTCGCAGAATTGTGCAATCATCGCTATAATCAATTTTAGAACTTTTTGAACACCACAAAAAAACCCTCTTATTCCTTAGCCATTACCCCTGAGTCCCTCCATTCCATCCCCTTGCAACTACTAAGCAACTGTCATCTCTATAGCTCTGCAAACACCCCCTGATTTATGTTTTAAATTTACATTTATATGCATTAAATTTGCATTTCAGTGGAACTCACCTGAGAGTACATTCAATGATTATGCATCAAAACAATCATCACTTAGGTGTATCCCCCGGACCAACAGCAGACACCAAAGTTGCTTCTATTACAGGTTTAGACCTGGCGGTAATGTTTCTTAGCACTCGGGGTGAGATCTCAAGCTTCCTTTGACTTCTCATGGTGCTCTCATGCTGGAGGGGGAGCTTTGTAACTTCTGACTTCTTCCATCTGGGATCTCTTTTTCACGGTTTGGAGAGGAGCAGAGACATGACTGAAACTCTCACCCTTTAATACCCGTTTCCACGCTAGGTTTGCACGGTTTTGTTTCTCAAGAATCACTGGTTTGAAGTGAAGTGGTTTCTATGGGATAGATCTAGTTCCCAAACTCAACCAGGTCAAGTCATAGATATTTGCTCTTCGTGTTTTTAAAAATGCTTGTGTCAACTTGGTTTTAGTATCAGAAATGGAATTTTATAGTCAAGAGAAATAGGGTGATTTTTAAAAAAAAGTAGTTGCCTATTTCCTAAAGTATATGTGTATATATATTAATTCATTACTCTAATATTTATTAATCATCTCCCATGTAGAAAGCCCCTAGTTAAGTACTCAGTTATACAAGAAGGTATAATTCTGACTTAAATAAACTTACACTTTGTATCCCTGCACCTCCAGTCTTTGCACCCATGTTTCTTTCCTTATTTACTCTGTGAAGGAGGTCAGTCTCCTGAACTCTGCGGGCAACCAACATAAGCCCCCTAGAAAACGCGACATGCATTAAGTTGAACCCTATGAAGTTCCTAACATTCTACCATTTTTGATATCCCAAAATGGCCATTTCAAATGGCTCCACTTAATAAAGAAGACAAATTTGCACTAAATAACTGCAGTGAATGCTTAAAATTCACCCGTATTGGACTTCCATAGGCACTAGCTCATTTTAGTCTCACAACACCATCATGATGAAGGTAGTTACTTGGTCTACATTTTATAGATGAGAAAACAAGCATCAGAAAGATTCAGTAATCAGCTCAAGCTCATGTGGTCAATAAGAAGTCTTATCGTCTGGTACACAAAAAGGTCTGCGTGACAAAAAGACTATGCTCTTAAACCTTGTGTGAAAGAAAACATTAAAGGAATTGGAGAGAAAGTAATAACTATGGGTGTGTTCTGAGCCATGGTCTAGCATAGAGTGTTTGCTTAGTACATTTAGAAGGCAGAGAAAGGAATGATTAATGCTAATAAATAAAGCTGAAGTATGAAATCCATTCCATATCTTTCTTTTATATTCTGAAGGGTACAGAACAAACGACTCCCCTCCAGCCCCAACATGTGCCCCACTGAGTCCCGTCTCCATCTGATTCTGTCTCCAGAGGTTCTGAGAAATAGAGGCTTCGCTCAGTTCTCCTTTGATCAGAAATCTGGTCACTACCAAGAATCTTCGACTTGTTGAACAAAAATCTCATTTGCACTTTAAGCTCTTCTCTTTCCAACAGGGCCTCAAACACTCCCACTATCTACCTACAGACTAGTTAAGTATAAGATAAATACTCATGAGAATTAGTAGTGATAGGAAGCATCAATAGAAGAGTTACACAGACTATGTATGGGTTCTGTCCTGACCAATACATTCCAGCAGAATGCTTCTCCGTCTGTGATTCACACAGTCTTTGGGCAGAAGTAATCTGTCTGGTAGGATACCTCTGAGTTTACTAACAACAATCAACAGCTGATAAAACACCAATGTGTGAGCCACTTGACTCCACCTTGTGATGAATCCACTTTCCCCAAATTCCACCGTCGTAACCCACCACTCTGTAAGTTTTATTTGGAAACTGTGTGCTAGCAACTGCTTACCCAACTATTTCAGAATCCTGGACAACTATTGATGTTTTTTTGGCCATGGAATGATACAAGTAGTTCTCGTAAACCATTGGTACCAAAGGGCAATGCTAAATTCTTCCAAAGCATTCTGGGAAGAGCATCACGAAGATGGCCATAAATGCTATCAGGCACTGCCTGCCACATGAGCAGACCATTCAGCGAGAGGAGAGATATAGAGGAGTGTGACCAGGGTGACCATGTGCAGGATAACTAAAATTAGTTTCCAATCTGAGATCCTCCTTTCTGCCTTCTCAGGAACGGCTGTCATTGTCCACACTTTTCCCCATACATGGTCCATTCTGAAATAATTGCCATTCAGAGGTCTAAATGTCAACTGCTCTGAAAAAGCTACTGAAATTCTGATGATGAATGAATGTATAACATTTCAAACAGATACTCTGTGCAATCTTATCACTGCCAGAAAAGCAGCCAGGGAGAGAACCAGGGTCATATATTGATGAAAGGCCTCCTCGTTCAGGGCCTTGTAAAGCAATGTCTCGAATATACAGGCGCTTAGTTGCAGGTTGATCCCTTATCCCAATAACAGATCTCCGTCTTGACTACATGCAGTTTTCCAGTCTTTCCAGGGTTGCCTGTAGGCAGCCCATCTCCCAGCAAGATCAGAGGCTGGGCTGTTGGTAGACAAATGGAGAAACACTCTCCCAGAGTCAAAGCACAGAGCCCCTGAGAGATCCCCTGTTGTATAGGCAACGATTTCCTCCAAAGTTCCCCCTCAGAGGAAAGGTCATCTTATATTTGACATCTTACAAAGTCTCGTCCTACAATTACTATCTCAGTGAGTTTCTTTTGACTAATAAAGTACTGCTTGGGGAAAACATCAGCCTAACAACCTTAGGTGAATATTTACTGAGGTCTGTCTGTTTGAACTGACAAAATTTTTAAAAGAAGCAAATAAATTTAACCCATATTTTGCAATTATTCCTGGAAGTATGCTTCCCAACAGCAACCACTGAATGTCACAAGACAACAAAAAAAAGTATTTTAAAGATCAGCTTAAAAAAGCAATAAATAAGTGGTTGCCTTGGATAAGTCATAAATATACACCTCCGAACAATAAAAAAACTAACAGCTAATGCTATCCAAATTCATGTTTGTGCTTGGGGTCAGTTTTCTAGTGAATGGAAATGAACATGATAAGATCTAGGAATCATGCTAAATGACTCAAAAAATAGCTCAAGAGATGTTACTGATGTTGAAGATTCAAGTGAAGAGTTTACCTAAAATGGAGTATAAATAGTTTTGATGTCTGGAGCTGCATAGAGTCTATATTCATGGTAATAATTATTAGAACAAAGCCTTATTATGTGGTGACAATTATCAGAACGAAGCCATACTACATCAAGCACCATTATCCTCTATTTGTAGATGGTAAAAGTAAAACTTTGAAGGGTAAAGAAAACTTCCTAATCAAGGCACATACCAAGGTTCTCTGACCATAAGTCACAGTTGGCTAGACTGTGTCTGATCCTGGGCAATACATTTTGAGTTACATTTTCAAACTATGAAAGTGAAAGTAAATTATCCAACTTTTAAAAAAATTTCTAAGAATAAAAAGAACAGAAACTTATCTACAGATTTAATTCACAGCTAAAGTGGGAATACTACTTTGCTACAGGGTAATGAACATTGAAGATGCAATAAAGGAGAACCCTAGAGGGTCGGCTACTTGTTGAAAGCCCTGCAACTGAAGTCCCTGCAGGTTTCCATCCCAGGAGCATGGAAACAGGTGTGCACAGAACATGGGAGCGTGTAGGCTTGGCCGAGTGTGGTGGGCGAGGAGATTGAGGGTCACAGGAGAGAATGGAGGGAAAAAGTCTGAGAAATGTTGGCGATATTGGTTAAAAAAAAAAAAGGTAAAGATCATGTTATAGACTTTTACCAAGTTTCTTGGGGCATTCATTCATTGAGTAAAACACTTGAGTGAGTGACCCTGGAAACTGATACCTTTAATAGCAGAAATTTAGCAACAAGAAGAGGAACCTCTTTCTATGGAGAAATTAACCTCTCATTGGCTCCGTACCAAGACAAGAATAGCAAAGTAGCAAAGGAAATAAAGCAGAAGCTAATCTTTATCTTCTCCCTGGAAATACCCCTATTTCTCCAAGGCCCTCTCCCTCTGGTCCTTGGCAGCTTCCTTTGCAGCTTCTTCCCCCTCTTCTCACTGTTGAACTCACTGACCGCTTCCACCGAGGACTTTGTCCTGCTGTAACATGACTACTTCTGGTGCTGCAGAGCATTCACCCATTGTCTTTGCCTGGATGCTTGGTCTGTGTGCTGCGTCAGGGCCACCCTCAGTGTTCATCATCGTCCCAGGGGTTCTGTGGACCCAGGCGACTTTGCTACTGACGTTTACAGAATCACTTTGATACTGCTGAAATTCAAAGAAGACTTGACTTGTTGACTTTAATATTTCTGGAAATGGGTCTAGTCTTACTTGTACTAACTGGTTAAGGTACTTTAGGGGTTGCCTAAAATTTGTTATATTTTACTGAATTTTATGGAGGGAAAATGATAGGTTTTAGTGACATTTATAGGGGCTGGGATTCATATAGGGGTTGAGTTGTATTGCTCATGAAGTCAAAATTTCAGAACCTACAATACCTATGTGACATATTGATACTATTAAAACACTACACATAATTCCTGTACTGACTTCAGTTCTACTATGTCCAGCTATCTCCTTCACATGTTGATTTTGCTGGTCCATTTTTAGTTTAAGTGTGCTAAACTAAAAATTTCCCCCATAAACCACCTCTAAGGCCACTGATTTTTTAATTTTTTATATTTTAAATGAAAGTAAGTTAAACATCATTTTTTTTACATGTTCCTCAGCAGTCTCTCGCTTTTCCCTCAGCTGCTTGGGCTCTGACGTCAGAATTCCTGAATTAAATTTTTAGTTCTCCTACCTAGTACATGGTCTGGGTGGGCACATTATTTCACTTCTTTGAGCCTCAGTTTTCTGGAGTGCAAAATAGTGCCCTCCTCGTGGCATTGTGAGAATTAAAAGAGATCACTCATGTAAATAAAGTACTGCATTGTCAAGAGCAGAGGGAATCAATTATTGGCTGTTCTTATTACCATCATCATTATTGCTACTTCTACCTCATTCTTGCACTCATTTTATCATCAGATGATTTCTTCTCTTACTTCCCAGGCTATTAGGCATGGAGTTCCTCAGCTTCTCCTACCTCCTCACACATGGCTGTATTTCCAGCCGTCTTTTCCTCTCTCTGTCTGTTACACACAAAGGTGTGCCCTTTTCTGTGCTTTATCTTCCTTCTCCCAGCTGTGGTCTCTCTGCCATTCCCTTACTCCATCAAATCAACGCCTCTTGGGAATGTGGAACAGTGTTGAAGTGAAGCCCTGGACTCTGGAATTGTCGGTCTTCAATTTTCTTCCTGACTCTTGGTCTCACATCCGCTTCTGTAGGGTGTGGATGATGACAGCAGCTAGGTCATGGGGTTTGGCAGAGAATTAGATGAGGTAACGATCAGAAATCATGGGGTTGGACACCTGGCACAGAGTAAGGCCTGAATAAACGGTAGCTTTTTATTGTCATTGTCATGTCCGTTAGTGTTGCCAGAGCAGCGCCGTTCTTTGCCAGCGTAGTGCCACTGTGCACAACACAGTGTAGGTGCTTAACAATCATTTGTTCTAGTGGTGGTGGTGAATGATGAATTATTAGCCTTGATAAGTTGCCTCTGGCTGGGGCTCAAGATTCCTGATTCCTCAAAGAGCTGCCTGATATCACCAGCACAAGTTCCAGAGGGCAACACTTACGCAGCAGGGGATGCTCCAGGCAGGACAATTTTATTTCTTTGAGGATTTTCTCCCAAACCTAATGTAGTCTCCGGATGAGCTGGGCTGGACCAGGCAGAGGGCCACTTTTTCTCTGGCCATAAGCAGGTTCAAAGTTTAAAACCCAAGGGCAGCAGCAGTCTCCCTGTCTCTTTCCTTGAGGACCACGCTTCAACCCAGCTGAGAAGAAAAAACAACCCTAGAGTAAACGGTGAAAAAACAAGGGGCCCAGAGACCTACATCCAAAAGGTGGGTTGGGAAGGACATGCCTTCCTAACTGGATGATGCCCAGACCCTTCTTGTCTCATCAACCACTGGGAGGACCAGGATTCTCATGAATGAAGCCCTGGCCAGTATTCCCCAAATCATTAATCTACAGAGAAATATTCAGTGGGACTGTCGATGTTTTCAAAGAGATCCCTGAGGAAGGAGAGGAGGGGACTATGATGTGGGACGGAAAGTCGATGGCAGGACGTAAGAGGTGTAAGAGCACTCAGGAATTAGAATGCACCAGCAGTTTTGAGGAACCTTGGGACATTTATGAAAGTTAGTATCCTTAATGTAAACATAGAGTCCTTTGACCCTTTTCATGCTTAATTCTCTGTACAGTACCATATAAAACCCAGGAAATACGTAATAACATTCGTCACGAATGTGCTCCTTTGTTTATTGATTCATTGAGCATGCACTGTGTCAAGTTTCACACTAGGTTTCGGGGATAAATGAAGAAAATACAGTCTCCACTCTCAAACTGTCCACGGTATTCAAGAAGACAGGCATTTTAACCTTATCTCGGGGAAGCTGACACAATTCACAAGTATGTCAACCATGCAACAGAGTATGACCGTTCCTGTGCCTGGCAAAACAGCTCAGGGGTGAATATTTTGGAATTCTTCTGATCACACATTTTGTCACTTGGCTTTATTACAGAGTTCCCTTGGGTGTATCATCTTAGCTAAGCCAATGATTGCTGGGTGGCAAGGGTGGCAAAATCGGGACTGCAGAAATCTCCTTAAAACAAGCCTTAATATTTTCCTATTATTCAGCTGTCAAAACTCCATTTGGTTGTTTGGCTATTTAAAGAATTCTAATGTTATGCTCAGCTAGAATTCCTTTTAAGTTCTGTTATTAGTCCCCACTCCCCAAAATCTGCAGAGGTAATTAACCAATGAATCCTAAACACAAAATCTTCGATAGATAATTCACTAATAATAATTTTGGTGGGCATGTGAAGGACCATACAAATGGCTTTGGTCTCCTGGACTTCCACACAAAGCGAATTGCATCAGAACAAGCTTAATTGAAGGTGCTTATCTAAAATTCACTTGGCCATTTTTCAGTTATACGTTCACATTGTGTTGTAAAGGTTGCTTAAGCAGAATTGCTGTCTCATTACATCACCTGATTAGATTGAAACTTGACTCTGTCACCTGAACTTTTTCCACTGAAGAGAAGAAAGAAAAAAAGATTTTCTTTGGGGGTAACTGAGCTGTTAAGGCAGAATTTCCCACCCCTTTCTGTTTAGAAGCCAGAAGATTGATTCTATAAATAGATCCGCCATTTCCACATTGCCTAAAACCAAAGATTATCCGAGGTTTCAGGTTTCCTCTTCCCTTTGTTCTATGCATGGCATTCTAGGAAGATGGGTTACACATAGACTCTGATTTCACAGAGAAATGTATGATGTTCACCAACAGTTCTGTCATAACACACCGAGGCTATCACTCTGGTATGGAAGACCTTCTCTAAGAAGCCCTTCTGGCATTCAACCTTCTGAACTTGTCAAGTGAAAGTAGGCAGAAAAGTGGCTGCCCGCTGATAAGGCTGATCTCAGTTATTTCTCTCTCCTTCCTTCTCTCTTTCTGCAGACTGTCTGAGGCCAAGCGGGCTGACCGCCAGTGTCCCTTCCAACTCTGAGAGTCAATGATTCTAAGCAACTGGACATGCCTCAGTGGGTCACGAAACTGGGGAGCAAGGGGTTACTTCTGTAACATTCTGTATGGTTACACATTCTCAGACCATGACACCGACATCCACAGACTGATATGGTTAAAATAAATCCTTTTTAAAATAAAAGCATGTTTATTTTTCTTCTAGTTATTCATCATCTTGTCGTAGTCACTTTCCAAGTTCAATAATATCATGGGGGTAGCTTGTCTTGACCTGGCAGCTCTAAAGAAGGTCTTGGTGGTAACGACTCAAAGAGGGAATGTGTGTTGTTCCCTTAAAGTGCATGTATAATGAAATCTACAGACAGGTGACTGTATCTTTTAAAATAAAAAAAGAAAAGAGATTCATGTTTTGCCCATCCTTCCGGAGAAACAGCACAGAACATTTGAAGTTGGAACTGTCTTAGGAAATTTAAAAATATTAGATGATTCCTTCAGCTTTCAGGGAACAGCGTTAGCGACCGGTGCAGAGAGCTGTGTGACCAAGCAAAGTTTTCCGTCAGGCCCTACCAACCTTCTCAAAGGCCAGCTTTATGGACTAGTGAGTAACCTAACAGAGGCTGCTTAGACAAATCGTAAGGAACAGTGGCAAGAAGGTGAGTATGAATCCAAGTTTCCCCAGCATGTGACCTTGGGGCGATTCATTTAACCTTTTGAACCTCAATTTCATCTGTAAAATGAGAAAGCAAAATGCCGCCTTACATAGCGGGGCCCAGATAACGCATGCAAGGTGGCTGACACTGCGTGCGACTCAGTGTAAGACCCCCGGGCTACTCATTTTCCTTTTTTTAAGATTTTATTTATTTATTTTTAGAGAATGGGGAAGGAAAGGAGGTGCAGAAAGATATGAAGAGAAACACTGATGTGTGAGGCAGACATCGATCGGTTGCCTCTCCAACACGCCCCAACCAGGGACTGGCCTGCAACCCAGGAACCTGTCCCGACCGGAATCGAACAGATGACCTTTCACTTTGCAGGATGACGCCCTGCTAACTGGGCTGGGGTTATTCCTTTTTCCACATGATCCTTCTCAGAAAGCCCAGGATACGCACTCTTCATGGCTCCTCATGGAAATAGAGTCAAAACAACTTGAAAACTACTAATTTCATTCACTGAAAAAAAAATTGTACTTATTCAAGGCTCTTAGTTTTCCCTCTGAGCTGCTTTCCAGATCTGAGTGTCTTGTGAGGCGTGAATAGCAGCTTATCTGGCTGAGAGTGTGGAATAAACCCTTAGCAGCCTCTGGTGTTAAAGGGCTTGACTTATCTCAGCGTGGTGGCAGAACGCCCTGGCTGGGTTTACATCTGTGTCTTTGCACTCTGCACGGTTGCTTAGCACAGCTGTCAAACACCTCTAATGATTCTAAGAGCAGGTTGATGGACAGTCCATTCCACTCCGAGGATATCCTAAATCAGGGGGCATTGTCATTTTTAGCATTTACTACTTAAGAAACACATGCCAAGAGTTTTTTGTTAAATGTAAAGAACTATGAAAATGTTATTTAAGATACAAACAACGTCATCTCCCACAACCCAAGAAGCTTGCCTCCATCTGTGAACAAATGCGTTTCTAACAGGAGGTTCCCTGTAACAAACTCCATTTAAAACATAACTCAAGAACTCACTAGCCCAAGGAACCCTTGGTGAAGCTTTTTCTAAAGCAAATAATAACAATGCTATTTTGTTACTTTTGAATTTGACAGATAATATTAATTTACGTGCTTTTTCTAAATGTGGACTGTCTCCTTGCCCTCTCCGTTTTGAGCAAAGAGGGATAGGATAATAATTCGTCTCCTTGTTATCTTCTAGGGTTGGAGATAGCACAGGAGGTCCTAGTTCTTAGGATGAAAGGAGCCCTGCTCCCAGGACTGCTCCCAAGGGCCTTTACATGACCTAGATAAAGGTTCAAAATTGTCTTTACGAGTTTAGCCCTTATTTATCCTTTTGTCCAGAAGACTATCCCATGCTGTGCTGCAGGCTGCAGGAATGAATGGGGAGAGCAGGAGGATAAGGAGCCTCCCAGCCTCATTCAGAGTCCCCAAAGTCAGCCCACACAGGTGTTGGCAATGATGTGAAACAATGAGAATTCCTGCTGAGAAGAAAAGAATTGGGAAACTCATCTGGGAAAACTCGCTGGCTGCAAGATTACTCATACCACACTCTATATAGTGGGGAAGAAGCAACAATCCCGGTGTCTATCAAGGGCATAATGCACAAATATATTTTTATCTCTTTTTAAAACAGTGAAAATTCATGAGCTACAGCTACACACATCGACATGTGTGCATCAGAAACACTCTGTTGAGTGCAAAAAAGCAAGAAGACATATAGCATGATTTCATTTCTACATAGTAATAGGCAAAACTGAAGTACATACCATTAGGGATGTGTTTTTATGTAGTAAAATCATAAAAATGTAACAGATTGATTAGCAGACAATTGTCTACTTGATAATTGGGGAGAAGGAGATGAATTGGGAAAGGTTACATCGGAAGTTTTAAAGGTGTTGGTCTTCTCTACTTTTTAAACTGGGTGGTAGGTACACGGTTGTGTTTGTTTTATTATTATCTTCAGAAATTTTTATATATTTTATATAAACATTTTGTGTATATGACACATTGCATAATAAAATTTTAGAGGAATGGTAAATTAATTCTTTGCAAATACTTAGATGAATAGTGTATATGGTGGTATATAAACTAATCTAACTATATAGTGGGGTCTCAAAAGAAATGCATGCAGACTATAATAATGGATATTTATTTTAAATGGCATTTATGCTTTTATGATGTTACTATAAGTAATCTGAGGATGAAAACATTTAATTGTTTGCTGCCATCTATTCCTTCAATGGCTGTTTATGAACTACTACGTACTAGCTCCAGGCACTCAGGATACATCAAGGAACAAAACTAAGATTCTAGCTGGGGAGTGAGGGGGTTGACAGAGAGAGACACACAGAAAGCAAGGAGAATGCTGTAGTGATAAATCGTGTCTTATGTTGGGAGGTGATGAGTAAATGCTAGAGCAGAGCAGGCAGGTTCAGGGTTGCCTGAGGGACTGCCCTTTGAAGAGAGTGGTCAGGGCAGGTTCCATTGAGGAGGATAATTCTGAGCAAAGACTTGAAGAGGTTGAGAATGACTGTGTGAATTATCAGGGGAAGGTCGTTTCTGGTGGAGGAAACAGTTGAAGCAAAGGCCCAAGGTGGGGTGTTTAAGAAATAGGAAGGGGCCCTGGCTGGTGTGGCTCAGTGGATTGAGCGCTGGCCTGTGAAAAGGAGCTGCAGATTCGACTCCCAGTCAGGGCACAAGCCTAGGCTGTGGGCCAGGTCCCTAGTTGGGGGTGTATGAGAAGCAACCACATACTGATGCTTCTCTCCCTTTCTCCCTTCCTTCCCCTCTCTCTAAAAATAAATAAATAAAATCTTTAAAAAAAAAATAGGAAGGGGCCATGGGGCTAGAGTGGAGTTAACAAGTGTCAGTGATATCCGAGAGGCAATGGAGGGATCCTAGGACTTTTGCAAGACTTTGTCTTTCCCTCCAAGAGCGGAAAGGTGTGAGGATATGAGCTAACGTCACATGAGGATCTGACTGCCTTGTTGAGAATAGACTGTTAGGAGGCGGGGGCAGAGGCAGGGGACCAGTGGGGAACCTGTCTCCTCAACCCAGGCAAGATGCTGTGTGGTACAGACCATTAGTTTCCATTTATTCCTGAGACTCCTGTTATTGTACAGAGAATAAATGTTATTTGACCACTCTGCTTATTTTTCTTTCTCCGACCCACATTTTAAGTAAACAAATATATGTATTGTGTTCTCAATTTTACAGTATGTTGGCACTTATATTTCAAATCTAAACATCCAATGTCTTTACATTTCAACAGAATTGTTGGTTTCTCCTTACTACTTTAAAAATTCTCTTACAAGGTTATGGGACAGCCATCCGATGGAATTAGGCAATTACTATAATTACTGGCTGTGAAGATTATGTGGCAACATGAACAACCCTTAGGATGGAATGTTCAGTGGAAAAAACAAGCAGCAAAGTTGTGTATTTGTATAGTAAGACTCAAAAAAGGTCTATCACCTCCTAATTGGTCCAGACTGCACTTAATCTTGGACCTCATTTCCTGGAACTCCCCTCTTTTCTTGATTTTCCACAACTGTCCTGACCTGGCGGGTGTGTAAGCCTCCCAAGCACGCTGTCACCTCAGAGCCTTCACAGGGGCTGTTCCCTCTGCTTTCAGTGCCCTTCCAGCAGGGGCCCCAGGGTCCTCCCTGGCCTCCGCCTGCCAGGACTTCTCTGGCCTTCTCTGGCCTAGACTGTGCAATAGCAACCCCTTCCCTTGGCACTTCCTACCCTCTTACAAATATAACTTTGGTTTGTTTGGGGTTTTTTTCCCACCGTACTTATCATCACCCAACAGGCACCTCATTTTATTTGTACATTGGTTTCGTTGTTTCTCTCCCTCCACCTGGAAAGTCAACTCCAGGAGGTCAGGGGTCTGGTCTGTTTTCTTCAGGTTTTGCATTTGGAGAGTGCCTGACACAGAGTAGGTACACACAAGAAACCTTGTTGAACAAAATACCCTTCAAAGAACTCATAATTTTTATTGCTCACCTAATCATCGATGATAATTCACATTATAGGCCTTATTAGACGATGAAGAAATCATGTGACAGGTTACTGAAGGAGTGAGCTTAGGGACCATCTAAGTCATGTCACTGGAGCAGCTGAGAGAGATGGGCTCTGCGAGTTGGTGGGTGGGAACCCCTCGGCAGACTGATAAGCCTCGGGTAAGCAGCAACGTAAAGGCTGAGGGGTCATCAGAGGCAAGGAAACACTTCCCCCAGTGAAAATGTGGGCTCTGGAGGCCAGAGTTGATGAGAAATGCCACTGCCAAGGCAAATTCTAATCCTAGAAGGAGGTGCTGGGGCAGGTGGTACCGGGGAAGAGCGGAGCTCCCTACCCATCCTCAGGGCAAAGCTCCCCCGCAGTGGATTCCTGGATCTGGGAAGGGTGACGAATGAGGGCACAGCCAGAGAGCAGATTCCGGTCGCAGTCAGGGGGCGATCAGCGCACACTCTCTGTCCTTGGACTGAATTTGTAAATGCCAATGCACGCAGCTCGCAGGGCTGCGGCTCAGGGGTTTCGGGCCGACCTTACATCCAGCTCAGTGCGCAGCACAGCAGTACCGCGCCGTGCTAACCTATCAAAACAGTGTCACGCAGGTTAGTTACTGGCTGCTACCCAGGCCCTTGTCTCAGAGTCCCATCTCCTCTGAATCCAAATCTTCACAGTTGAGTTTGGGGCCACTGGGCTCCTGCTCTGGCACTTTTGCTAGGGTCTGTTCTGACTGCCTGGGGCCTGTTACTTAGCTGGTGCACCCCCAAGTCCTGACAACTTCTGAGTAGGCAGCAAGAGTAGTGTGATGCCTCTTAAGTGGGGTCCAAGGTGGAAGGGTCCCAAGAACCTGGAATCATGTTCAGAAACCTCCTAACCTCACTGACCTCTTGTCAGTCAGGAGGACTTCACTGATTACATTTTCCAGGGTCTGCGCCTGACTCACAGGAAACAGCACGATTCCCAAGGCTGCTGTCCAAGGCATCTCACCTTGTCTGGACCCCAGATCCCCTTGAGGGGCCAGTGAAACTCAGTCTTGGATCCTTCAAATTTGAACAGTTATTGAAACTAGCCTTGAAATTTGGCCCAGAACTTCATAGAGCAGAGACTCTGGAACATTTTGCAGTGGGACCGGAAAGTAGTGGGATCCAAACTAAGGAGATCACTGCAAAATAATAGGTGATGACCAGAAAAATCAAGGTGGGGGGGCGGGGCACGTGAAGATATTTGGACCTGTTAGAGTCGGGTAGGAGTCGCCAGGGACGGCTTCTACAGAAAATCATAGGGATAATGAGGTTGTGCAGCTGTAAATTATAAGCTACCCCAGGCCTAGAAGAGGGAAGAAGCTCATGTCCCCTTCCCCCACGCATGGAACTCAATCGCCCTCCTCATCCACCCAGGCAGAGGTGAGGGGCTTCAGGACCTTGCAGTTCAGGAAGTCATAGGCATCGAGACGTAGTTACAGACATTTTCCTATTCTATCTTTCAATCAACCTCAAACCTAAACATTTCTCATTTGGAAACTGGTTCAGATATTTAACCCCAGAGTTACACTGTCACCGAGTACAAGGCAGCCAGTGGTATCTCAGTTCCCCTCTTACGCCTGAGAATGTAAAGAACCAGAACTCTGCAGGGGGGGATGCCTGTCTCTCCTCCTGACCCGGCTTACCGGGTTGTAAGTGCCGCCACTTACTTTGCTGTTCTGGGAGGTTACACGCACATGCCTGCCATCCAGAGATCTGGAGTGTGCGTTGACATCTCTGTGTGAGAAGATAAACGGGGCTTGTTTTGATGCACGGCATGATATAGGAGCCCTTCTGGCATGCTGTCAGAAAACTCATGTGAAAAAGCCCCATCCGCAGGATGTGGCCCGGCCCCTGGACTCGCTCACTGCTGGACCTGTTCAGGGTATCTTCTATTTTCAGTATATAGTTGTCTTTTTAACGTAAGAGCAGAAGTTTTAACCAAAATGGAGCAGTGAAGCAAAATTAATAACTACTAAAGAAATGGACAGTTTTGAGGAGAGATTTTTCTCTTCAAAATTCTGTTTTTTCTATGGCAATTCAAAAAAATTGCTGCAAAATATTACATTTTAGGAGGAGAAAGAATCAAAAGATGACCATTAAATTTAGGAGCCTGGGAGGGGGAGAGTGAAAATATTATAGCTAACCTATTGGGGTAAGTGCAGGAAAATTTAGCTCAGAAATTAAGAGCATCCCCGTGTGTCCAACGTCTAGACGCAGCCCTCTGGCAGTGTTGGGGCACCGGAGAGATCACACAGGGAGTGTACTGAGCATGGCAGGGAGACACCACCAGGCACTCTGCCTCTGTGGCAACCCGCCCCCCACCCCCAAAGTTGCCCACAGGCTGGGCAATTTTTTGACCGGGCCATGCTGCTACCAGCACTGATTGGGGTTGGAAAGTGAGATAAACTTGATTGTTTTTTTCTAGACCAGACATACGACATTTTTCAGACCATGGCATTTGTCAATTTTTATTTGCCTAATGATGTTACTCGCCAAGCTTTTTACTGGAGCCACTTAGCGATCAGTTTGATTGAGCCATGAAGATAGATTTGGCAGGGAGCTGGGTCATTGCATGGGTGAAGGACTTGAAAATTGTTGCCTGCCTGCTGACTGTGGACTTTCTGGGAAGAGCTGGGCCGGAGCTTGGTTAGCCTTTCAGTATATCACTGTTCATGCCCCGGTCTGGGGGAACACTGGTTCAAAAGTCTGATTGTTCATTAGGTGATACATGGAAAGCCCTCAGCACAATGCCTGTTTGTAGGAAAGCATCTAATAAATTTTGGCTGCTTTTAAAATAAAGCACTGTCTCTATTTTTCAAAAGCCATTTCTGCCAGGTCAAATCTGTACAGAGAAAAAAAAAAAAAAAAGCAGGGGTGGGTGCGGCTATTGATAGTGAAGTTTATATTTTCCTATCGCTAAAAAAAGTAAGATTCTAAAACTTTATATAAATTCACTTATACCTATAACTTAACCTGGAGATTTTGGATAGTCAGTCTTTCTTAAAAGTGTTTATGTGAGGATGAAAGTCCCATTACTCGAATTAATACAGAAGCCACTGATGTGCACTGTGCTCATTCTTAACAGTTATTACATGCATGTGTGAAACTGCACTGCGTAAAAGCAGAATTTGGGCATTCCTGCCAAAAGGAAGTGAATCAAAAGGAAGAGAAGCAGAGCCCTTGCAGTGAGAAAATTGTCCTATCTCTCAGCCAGTGTCAGAATGTGAAAATGTTTACAAAATGCTCATTAAAAGAAAAAAGGATTGCGAGATAGAAACAAAATCTGGTGCACAAGTTTACACTGGAGAGATAAGAAAGGCTAGGCCCCTATAGGGGATTTTGTTATCCAATTACTGCAACCTGACTTTGGGGGAAGAGGAAGAATGGGAGGGGGAGGGAGAGAGAGGAAGAATTTCCAAACTTGTCTCCAGTGACAGGAGACATTTACGCTCGGCTCCGCAAGATAAAACTGCCACTTAGAGCCCAGGAGAGCTAGACCTTCCTGGGTTGGCCTGGGGGCTCGAGCACAGTCATGGGTCCTCTGGCCCTGCAGCTGTGTGCTGTCCTCTGCCTAGCGGCTCACTCTGCTTCTGGCAGCCCCATCATGAGCCTGGAACAGTCGCCTCTGGAGGAAGACATGCCCCTCTTCGACGACATCTTCTCAGAGCAAGACGCTGTTGACTTTGACACACTGCTGCAGAGCATGAAGAATGAGTTTCTCAAGACATTGAACCTGTCTGACATCCCTACGCAGGATTCGGCTAAGGTTGACCCTCCAGAGTACATGCTGGAACTCTACAACAAATTTGCAACAGACCGCACCTCCATGCCATCTGCCAACATCATTAGGAGCTTCAAAAATGAAGGTACGTTGACATTTGATTATTGATGAAATTTGGCTTGGATTCTTTTTCCAAGAGGTGATAAGCAAATGTAGTAGGCCTGGGAATAAAATAGATAAAAGGAGTGCGTACACAGATAACACAAAACAATGCACGTTACAGCCTATTCCATGTTAATGTTTATCTTCCGAAGGGTTTGAAAAGGTACTAAAGGATATCTTTTAATTCAAAGTCATAAAGTGTCTACCATTCCCACATTATAACTGGGTCTTTAAAACTTTTTAATTTTGACAGCAGCTCATACAAAAAATTAATGTTGGCTTATTTTTCCACCTTTATTGTTAATTTTCCAGATAGGCCCTGGTTTCTATTCGGCTTTTGATTGATTACAAAATTTGTCAACTTCTACTTAGAATGACAATTATGAAAATAGAATAAGGCAGAAAGTTGTGATCTGTGTTTCGCTCAAACTTTGGATGAGTTTCCCTTTTGTGACCTTATTGAGAAGTTGCTCAAACAGGATGGAAACTTATATTAGAGAGCCTTCCCAAAGTTGTGTTGCATCTGATGTGACAAGTATATCCTTCAAGCACCGTTTATAGCCCAGGAAGTGTGCACGGCCCCGTTAATGATGCAGCTCAGAGCTAGGGTCTTTATGGAGAGCGATGCACAATCTTTACATATCAGTGGGAAAGTGTTTTCTCCTCCCAGATCTTTATTCAGTAACTAAATCTAATGAACTAGAAAGTTAACCCTTTGTTCATTATGGTGTTAGTAGGCAAAAAACAAAAACCAGAAACACCCTGATACCTATAGTTAAAAACAGTAGGTCCAAAGAAACTAATATTAATATTTGTTAGTATTTACTAATTATGCTTTTATAGTCATTAACCAAGTACAAAAAAGCATTGTTGTACCTGGTACAAAAAAAGCGAAGATCGATTTTGGCCAGACCTTCTTAAAAAGAGAAAGGTGGTGTCAAAGAAATAGCTCAGAATTTCGAATTTTGAGAGCTGGTTGACTTTATAGCTGTGAACAATGAGTTTTATTTTTTGAACCTCAGTTTTCTCATCTGTAAATTGGGGATAATATAGCTATATAATGTAATCGAGCAATTCAAAAGAGATTCTGAGTAAGAAACATTCCATTTGCTATGAAGTGCTGAATAAATATGAGTTATTCTTTGGTTGTTTTTTTTTTAAGATTTCACTTATTTTTAGAGAGGGGAAGGGAGGGAGAAAGAGATGGAGAGAAACATCAATGTGTGGTTGCCTCTTGCACACCCTCTACTGGGGACCTGGCCTGCAACCCAGGCATGTGCCCTGATCAGGAATCGCACCTACGACCCTTTGGTTCTCAGGCCAGCACTCAATCCACTGAGCCACAGCAGCCAGGGCTAACTATGAGTTATTCTTGACTAACTCCTTAAACTCTAGGCATTACAGAAAATGTTGAGTAGGTATTGCTCAGTCCTTGGAGATCCCATTTGCCTTAAAAATTTAGATGACAGATCAAAATTTCTAACATTTAGTAACATATTTGGTATATTATTTAGCAACATTTAATAACATCATGGAAATGGCATGATGAAATTGCAGATTCCTTTGGAGGTGAGTCTGAATTGAACATGAACAGTCTCCTTCTGTGGGAGGCTTTCCTTTCTAATGCTTCTGAGCCCTGAGCCCTAGGTGCCTGGCTCAGGGTGCGAGCAGGAAAATGCTCACATTCGAGTTTTTGATTTCCCACTTCTCGCGCCGAGGATTTGGGTGATGCAGGTCAGGAAGCGAAGTCTGCGCAGCTTCTTTCTCATCACTGGAGATCGGCAAGGGCGGGAACATCTCTCCTTGGACAGCTCAGGTGCCTGCACCTCTGCCAGTCTGCAGGAGGAAATGCGCAGCCCCCAGGACATGAATTCTGCACTGGGCTCATCCGTCAGTTGCTGTTGTCTCTTGGGTGACTCTGTGGGTCTGCTCAGTGCAGCTTCCTAGGAGATAAAGTCCAACAAAACAAAACAAGACAAATCCCCCAATCCCTGCAAACCTAACTAATCAGAAGGAGACAATCGCCACCTCCCAGGTGGAAAAAGTGCTACGTGTATTCCTGCCACTGCTCTGACCTAACCTTGTCATCGGGGGGAAGTCACTTCTCTGCATTGAGGTTCCATTTCTTCTGTGTAAAATGAACAGAGTAGCAATGCCTGCATCGTAGGGACATAGAGCTAAACAAAACCATGTTTGCAGAGCACCTGGAACATGAAATTTGCTCAGAAACATAACTCCTCCACCTATTACTATGTTTGCAAATGCACCATGAACTTTTTAAAAAACAGCTTTATTGAAATATAATTGGCATACAATAAACTGCACATATTTACAGTGTACATAATTTGATAGGTTTTTCTATTTTTTATCCTCACCCGAGGACATTTTTTCTTGGCTTTTTTAGAGAGGAATGGAGAGAGAGAAACATCTGTGCAAGAGAGAAGCACTGATTGGTGGCCTCCCATATGTGTCCGGACGGGGCATCGAATGCTCCTGGGCTGGGGATCATATGCACCCAGACTGGGAACCAAACCCACAACCTAGATATGTGCCCTGACCAGGAATTGAACCTGCAACCTTTCGGTTATGGAATGACGCTCCAACCAACTGAGCCACACCGGTCAGGGCAATTTGATAGATTTTAACATATGTAAACAACCATTGAAACTGTCATCACAATCAAGGTAGTGAACATATTCATCACCACCAAAAGTTCTCTGGTGCTCCTTTGCAATCCTTCCCTCTCACTATAGTGAGCTTTTATTCTGCACTTTTCTCGTGGGTCAAACAACCAGTCTACTCCCCTATTTCTGGTCTTCACGTGTTCCCTGTCCAAGGGGAGTCATCTCCTCCATTCTTATAAAGCAGGGACAACTCCCTATCTACTTGATGTAATAAGGACATATGTTATGGATCAGTTTGATCTGATGTCCCGAATCACCAATTAATCAATACATGTAAAGAGCTGCCTCTAAGGCATCGTGGTAGGCTGAAGGTATAGAAAGGAATTTAACCTGTGGTACCCACCAGCATGACAGTCTAGCTGGGAAGATCCATTCATAAAAAGATAATTGAAATACAAAGATGTAAATGGCAAAGGTCAAAGGCAAGATAGAGAGTGAGCACTCAAGTGGTTCAGAGGGGCGTGAACGTCCAGATAGGAGGAGAAGACGGGACGGTCTCACCAGGGGGAGTCACCACCGGATAGGTGCAGCTGAGCGGATGGATAGGGCTATCCAAGGGTCAGAAGAGCCTATTCCAAGGGTGCAATACACAGTAAAGGGTTGTTGTGGCACATGATGAAGATACTGGT
Source organism: Anoura caudifer (assembly GCA_004027475.1). Lineage (NCBI taxonomy): Eukaryota > Metazoa > Chordata > Mammalia > Chiroptera > Phyllostomidae > Anoura > Anoura caudifer. The sequence goes on from PVKU01002767.1 coordinate 56,507, forward strand.
CTGCTTTAAACGGGAGGGTTTATAATTTATCTCAGCTTTCAACAAAGACCAGTGGAACAAATGCGATGTGTCCTGCACTGGAGAAGATACGTGAAAGTAATGACTGGATCCAGGGGTCCAGACCTGGTTACAGCTGCTTCTGAGAGCCGTGCTAGAAAGCTTAAAGGCATGCCATTGCCCAGCACTTCCTGCCTGCAATGCGTACGAGGCCTTTAGGCCGTATCTAGAGGAAGGTATAAATCATGTGAAATCATTGTACACTTTTATTATTGTGGATTAGAAAAACATCCCCATGTCACCTCAAACCCATCACTATATAAATGCTATTGCTTAGGACAAGTCTAAAAGAGGTCGGAAGTATAAAATAATCATATCATGTTAAATAAAAATATTAAATTCATGAACTGGGTATAGAGTTGGGAAAATGCTGCCAGAGACGAAGGAGAACCCTTCATTGGTGGTCCTTAGCCTCATTGGTCTCATGGAACCACTTGATTGACGACAAAGTCCTTCAGGGACTCCTTTTAGAAATGTATCACCTGGAGCAAGAGTATGGGAGTTTTGGACTCCTATAAAATTCTTACAGAGTCAACTTGATACTATTTGGAGATATGCTTCTAAGACAAAAGGACCTTTAAAAATTTATTTCAATAAATATTCTTGAGTGATTTGAATTGCCAAACCTTATGCCACGTGGTAAGGGGATAAGACTAAGCAACTAACCTATCCCCAAGGTTTATTTCCCCTATTTCTCACAGACTGCATACCCAAAATCAACTGCTGTGACCCCCTTGGTTTACGGTTATCTTCCTGACCTTGTCAGGAAGACGTCAGCAAACTTTTTTGGTAAAGGGCCAGATACATAGTACATATTCTAGGTTTTATGAGCCTTGTTTCTCTCTTACGACTGTTTACGTGAGCCATTGCAGTACAGGCCATCTCAGATAATACAGAAACAGAGGGGCGAGGCTGTGTTCCAATAAAACTTTATTTCCCAAAACTGGTGGCCCGTGGGGTATAGTTTACCAACCCCTGGTCTAGATGGAGGTCTTCAGGAAGACCGGTGCCCAGCTAACTGTGTGGAGATATCTGCCCCTCACAAGTGCAAATGTGACAAATAATGAGGTCCTCATCCCCCCAAAAGCTTCAACCATCACCGCATGTTTCATTTGCTAGCTCCTTACTGGTTAGAAAAATTGGGGGCTTACCCACACAATCTCCAAGGTCTTCCCAGTTCTATAATTCTGTGGCTTACAAGCTCTATGGGCAAGCCTGGGTGAGTTTTCCTCATTAGTCTTAGCAGCTTAACTCGACTTAGCATTCTACCATTGACTCGGTATCCTCTGTGTTAAAGAATGCTAACGTCGTGTTTGTTTTCTTTTATATCCCTTCATTTTCTCTGCATAAAACTTCCTTCATGGACAGGCCGTTTTATGACATCAATAGTCTGTTGTTTTTTTCTGTAACATACTGCAAATCTCATTTTTTTTTTTAGATCTGTTTTCCCAACCAGCCAATTTTAATGGGCTCAGAAAATACCCTCTCCTCTTCAATGTGTCCATCCCGCACCATGAAGAGGTCATCATGGCTGAACTCAGGTTGTACACGTTGGTGCAGCGAGATCGCATGATATACGATGGAGTGGACCGGAAGATTACCATTTTCGAAGTACTTGAGGGCAACGAGGACAATGAGGGTGAAAGAAACATGCTGATCCTGGTGTCAGAGATGATCTATGGAACCAACAGTGAGTGGGAGACCTTTGATGTCACCAGTGCCATACGGCGTTGGCAACAGTCAGGCTCCTCCACCCACCAGCTGGAAGTCCACATCGAGAGCAGGCATGATGAAATCGAGGGCACTGGCAGGGGACAACTGGAAATAGACACCAGCGCCCAGAACAAGCATGTCCCTTTGCTTGTCGTGTTTTCTGATGACCAAAGCAGTGAGAAGGAGCAGAAAGAGGAACTGAGTGAAATGATCACCCACGAGCAACTTCTGGAGCTGGACAACCTGGGCCTTGATGGTTATCCCAGCGGACCCGGGGAAGAGGCTTTGCTGCAGATGAGGTCAAACATCATCTATGACTCCACTGCCCGCATCAGAAGGAACGCCAAGGGAAACTACTGCAAGAGGACCCCGCTCTACATCGACTTCAAGGAGATTGGCTGGGACTCTTGGATCATCGCCCCGCCTGGATACGAAGCCTATGAATGCCGCGGTGTTTGCAACTACCCGCTGGCAGAGCATCTCACACCCACAAAACATGCAATCATCCAGGCCTTGGTCCACCTCAAGAATTCCCAGAAGGCTTCCAAAGCCTGCTGTGTGCCCACCAAGCTAGAGCCCATCTCCATCCTCTATTTAGACAAAGGTGTCGTCACCTACAAGTTTAAATATGAAGGCATGGCTGTTGCTGAGTGTGGCTGCAGATAGAAAAGGAGTTTGTCACTTATTTAATAACTGTATATGTGTATATTTTGTGTCCCTATTTAATAAGATTATTTAATAAGGGTGTACAGATCATGGAGGCTGACTGCCTTAGGGAAATGGACAGGTGAATCTGTTGTAGGAAATACTTATTATGTCACACGGTCTCATTTCTTCCAATCTGTTTTTCTCTGGACTTGCTATCTCCTGACAATGTCACCTCTAATGGCAGGTGGCAAGCCCGCACTACTTGTCTTCTATGTCAATTTGAACACAGGAACCCCTAAGCAGAAACAGAGCATCAGAAGGTAGATATTTGTGTGTATATACGTGTACATAGATAAACTTACAAAACTCTTTCGGTTCTGTAGAGGTACATGAGACTCACACACGTGCACAACTCAGTCAAATGTGTATATATCAAAAGCCAATGGTACGTTCTGCATCACCCCTTCTCTGAGTGGGATTTATATGAAGATAATTTGCACCAGGAATTTAACAATCCTAGGAACTATTACACTTTCTACATACTATTGAGAATACAGGTGAGCTCTCATCAGTTGAGTTTCTGCCATTGTTCAGAGCGGCAGGGCCTAGTAAAGGATGTTGTATGTTTGCGGAGAGCAGTTATTTGATGCAGAAACCAAATGAGTTCAAGAGGTAACAGCCTTAATGTACAATTGCAGGGAGTATACCCATGAGGATATCAATATGCTCTGGAGGGCAGTTCCTGTTCCATAAAGGAAAACAGTGGGGCTTCAGGGTGACATCTGTTTCTGAGATAAGAGGAAAGCAAGGCCAGTGTTGGCCTTTATTGTTGCAGGGAGTAGAGGAGGTGGGAGGAGGCACATGGGGAGAGGGGAAGAGAATCTAGATGTTATCCTAGGAGGCACCTGTGAAATTATAAGCAGTTCTAATTGGAGAATTAAACCTTTTGGATGAAATAAAATTTTCAAAGAATAAGAGGAGAAAAATCAGAAGGGCTCTGTCTGTTGGACTCTTCACTTCTTAATATTTTTCTTCCTTCCTTAATATTTCTCCTTTGCCTCTGCACTCTACATCTGCTCTGTCCACCTTTTTCCTTCCCTCCTTCTTCTTTGCCCAGAGCCTCATGTCTTTCTTCCACTCCTATGTCTCTTGACTTCATGGCCTTCATTGCTTCTGCTGTGACCTGGAGGGACACCTAAAAGCATTCCTTTCAAGACGAATGAAGTTAGGTTTCTAATTTCCTCATGACATTTAATTTGATTTGCTTTTGATAATATCCCTCATGAAATGGCTTATTTGTGAAGCATTTTTAAGTATAAGAAAAAGAAAATGAAAGTCTAAATAGATTCACCTAAGTAATGAATTCATAAGTACACACAAGCAAATGACTAGAAAGCTAAGCCTGAATTTTGAAGTCAGGTTTTCCCCATGGTAGAAATTCGATAGCCTTCCCATTCTGTAGTCTCCCCATTTGGAACTGGGAAGGACTAAGGGACTGGGAAGTATTGGCAGGAATGGCCCGCTGGGTCGGCCAGCATTTGGCCAAGCGGGAAGGACACTGAGACTCTGGCTGTGGTCTTAGCCCGTCCCCACTTCCCATGAGGGGTCATGGTCTCTGTGCAGGAAGAACCAGAGAAGCGTGGTTCTCAAACTCTTCTGACACCTCCAGGCAGGAGACACAGATGATTCACACTAGAATCCGGAATGCGATTTCTAGCGCATCGTCCCCCTCACCCTATTGAATGCTTCCTTGAAAAGTCTGGCAGGTTTTTTTTACCCTGGGAAACCATCAGCCTGCCTTTCACAAAACTCTTGGGGTTATACATTCATATCACGCTAGAAAGCAGAGGCAAGGAAAGCTATTTTGAAAGACATTTTGTCCAGTGTGGACCTCGGCTCTGTACATCTGGATGCAGAGATTCTGAGAGCAAACAGAGGGAAGGTCCTGGGGAATTCACTGCCCTGAAAAAGTGTATTCTGACCATCAGGGAGTGTACAGTGAGTGCCATTTGATATGGTCATGCAATTCAGTAACATTCATTTATGGATAGCCTCCATATACAATGGTGTGTGTGCATGTGTGGTGTGTGTGTGTGTAACTGGCTTTGAATAGCCACACTTAGAGCCCTCAGTGGGATGTGGTGCATCCTTTACATCCACGGTACACACCGTATACTTACATACTCTACGGTACTTCTTATCTTTTCTAAAGGACACTGTAATGGACATACAGTAAAACCTCAGTTGAACAGGTAGTTCTAGTTTGATAAGAGCCAGGCAATGTTTTGTCTAAAATATGTACAACGGCTAGGAAATGCTTTATAGCCAGCAGTCCTGGGGTGAATATGCCCTGATTTGTAAATATCCCACCCTGGCCTATTTCAAGGTACTGAAGTGATGTCAACCAGCCTGTAAAAATGCCTGAACTTCACAGTTGCTCCCAGGAGCCATGCTCGCTGGCTCTGGCACCCCACTGCTCTCAGCACCCTGCTCATGCCCTCTGCCGACCTGCCAGGTTCCTGGAAAGACCTTGTCCCGAGCGATTTTCATCCCTCTTCTGTGAAAGGCACGGGAGAATCTAGGCTGTCTGCAGCCAGGCTGCACACCCCAGATGCTGCTTCTTTCCCCACAGCCCAGACGTAAACATGCATTTTCCTGATTTTCTTCTTCCCTATGGAAAGAAGGTGCAGAAAGCCACATGTGGGTTATGCAACTGTGCCAGTGGCTTTTGTTTCTTTTTTGTTTTCTTCTCATCAGAGAAGGAAAGAACATAAACCATAACAGAGGGTTCCTCCCCGCTCTCATCAGGCCTCTTGCGGCATGCCTGCATGTCTCAACCTCTCTGCGTTAATATGAAGCCGTAAAACTATCAGAACCTTAGGAAAATAGAGCTCACTAACGTCTTCTCCGATCACAGACCTTGGCTACGTCGTCCCACACTAGTCTTTTCTTACACGTTAATGGCCACATAATCATCACTTAAGTTGATAATCTCAAACAGCTCTTAAGGAGAATTGCAACAGGGAGACTTGGGCAGCCAACAACCACAGCAGTCACGTAAAAGTTTCTAGGTGTCCTGCTATTTATTGATGGATATATTTATTTTTGTACTATAGTGTAGAATACCAAATGTTTTATTTTTATGTTTGTAATTCCCTCTTGGATAAAATAGTCTTCTGTGCTTTTCAAGTAGTGCCTTCCCCAGAGTATGGCTCCTTTGCAATATCTGGCCTGTGTTTTTATTCTTTTTGCATCGTAATTTCCTCTTGTATATTTGTGTCTTGATAGGCATGCTCTGAGCCCCTGGCATATTTACTGATGTGTATGTAAATAGTACAGTTTTAACTGAATGGTAGTTTAAACTGAAGGATAGGTGTTCCAGAAAATATTTACCCAATAAATTCTCATCACTCCATGAGCTGACATTGTCATTTTTCCATCGAGACAAATGTTGTCAGGCTATGAGGGACTATAATTGCTGCTCAGTATTAATTGGCACTTTTCATTCCCAAACTAGGTGCTGCCCTCCCCACTCCACCCCCACCCCTGACTGCGTCACTGCTTGCCTTGGCCCACTGATTCAAGGACTTGGTTGGATAAATTCCTTTGTAATTGGGCAACTACTCTATAAATGTAAAAAATGTTCATTTGGTGATTCTCAAAAGAGTCAGCCTCAAAGTGCCTACTTCTTTGCCTGTGTATAATTTTTTGGCCTGGAAAATTAATGGTAAATACTTTTCGCAGAACTATGAGCAATTTGTTTGGCATTATTTAGAATCTATATTCTTCAAGTATAAGATATTTTCAAAGAAAGGAATTTTACATATTACTTCTTACTGAACTCATCAACACCCCATAAGGCTCAGCAGTGTTGTAGCAAAACAATGTATAATTTGTCTGTAGCCCGGAAGGGACATTGCCCTATTTAAGAACTGTTGATCTTTTCAAAGAATCACCACGGGTTACACGTGGTCCTTTGCCATCTGGTGAAAAAGGGACACTACTGTGACTGTGCATTTTCTTGCCCGGAACAAGCACATTTGATTTCACACATTAGAGGGAAGGAAAGTACCTAAGGCTGTACAACAACCACGTACAAGGGTGTTTCTGGGTGTGGAACTGTATCCATAAGGCTCCAACTTCATCAGGGAATGACTGTTTGCTGTGATCAGCTTGCACCTGCTGCACGTGAACACCTGTTTTGTGCGTGTCTGGCCTGATCACAGCAAGGACACAGACAGGCTTGTGCCCAACTAACCAACTTCCACAAGTGCGGGAAATCAGCTGACAGCCGGGTCACACCGAATCAGCTGGGGCACGTTCATCTTCTTACGTTCAAACCCTGTTTGTTTTTATGCCCAAATGCATGTAGAAATCACTAGACTAAAAGGAAGGTGGAAAGAACTATTTTACACCGTGTTCATAAATGACATGTGTACATTCAGAGTTATCTTATTAAATAAAATGGAAAAATTATTTTGATAATTATTTGAAACTTTTTTTCCTTGAGACAAAATCTGCTTTGTTTTCCTTCCTCGCTTTTTCTCCCCGTTTCCATCTCACACTGTATCCAGATGGAATCAAACTTCTTGCTATATTAGTAGAAGATGGCCTGACGGGACAATAAGTAGGTGTTAGCTTCTCACCAGAGAGGGAGATTTTGTTGTTACATGACTCTCCCACCTCACACCACTTTCTGTCTGTAAAGCCTGTGAGTCCAGGGATATCAGTGGCAAATGATATAGTCTCCACTTTGACAATCACTGAGAAATATTTCTTCTCTGAGTTGAGAATGAGGCAGACTAAAGAGCAATCAATTACTTTTGGGAAAATATCCAGGTTAAATTTCACTGAAATTTGATTACTGAACTTCCTAGAGTCTCAGGCTTAGAAGGGACTTTTAAACGTTATCTGGGATACTCCATTCCCTTCAGTAGCCCAGCAAAAACACTTCTCATCCTCTCTGCAAATGCAAGAGAAGGGAGTGTGCTGTCTTCTCAAGGGCACCTATTACGTTTTCAGAGAGCTAATTGCCCTCAGTTTAGCAAGTAGTTCAGCTCTTTATGCACATACGTCACTGCAGGAGAGACAAAGGTAAGCAGAAAGTAGTTGGAGAGTTCTCCCTTACGCAGAACTAAAGTCTCACCTGGTGTCCCTCGTAAATTCCCAGTTCATAACTCTACCTAATCCATCGTCATGAAGGCCCCACAGTTTGCAAATAGCTCTCCTGCCCTTCTGGATGCAGTGACCCCCATTTCCTGCGATAGTGTGTGTCTGACCACAGGCCAGATGCACTGAGCTCCCTCAGCCAGACGGAAGCACGTGGAAGCCTGCAATGGGTGTAGACCTGCCCGTGCCCACCCTCCCCTCCCGCCCCCTGCCCTGAGCATGTAATAGGCCTGGTGGACAGACAGACCCTGCTGCTTGTTCTGGAAGGAAGTTCGTTCTTACGGCAGAATGTGGGTATTGAAGGACCAAGAGTCCCAGGGGGATACAATTCCTTCCACCAGATAATCATTCTGCACCTCTTTTAGGGGGAATCCTCTGAAGTCCTGGCTGACAGGCTGTATCTGGCAAGTGCGTCAGCAGGGAACAAAGCCCTTGTCCCTCACTGTCAGCACAACTGATAGGGGCAAGACAAGCATTCTAGTCAGGGAGGAAAGAAAGCTGACAACCCACGTTGAGGCTTAGGCCAGGACTGGACAGAAAAAGCCCAAAAAGCTGTTCTTAGTCTTAATGTCGAATTCTTTAGCAAACTATTCGTTCTTTCCTGTAAATAATTCCATTTATGGATGTCTTTCACAGTGTGGTGCCTGGACCCAGTCTTCACAAGTGGCCTGACCAGAGTTTGGTAGCTCAGAACCAGCCGCCTTTGTTCCAGGAGTGTCTTGCCTACTAACACAGCCAGGGACTGCATGCGGCAGACATGGCTGCGAGTTATTTGGGGGGAGGAAAATTATTTTCAAAGCTGAGATTATACATTTAATAATAAGTGATGGGCCTCGGCTGGTGCGACTCAGTGGATCGAGTGCCAGACTGCGAACCAAAGGGTCGCTGGTTTGATTCCCAGTCTAGGGCACAGGCCTGGGTTGCAGGCCAGGTCCCCAGTAGGGGGCGCGCAAGAGGTGACCGCACATTGATGTTTCTCTCCTCTTTCTCCCTCTCTTCCCCTCTCTAAAACTAACTAAATAAAATCTTTAAAAATAATTAATAATAATAATAATATGTTATGGTTTCTAATATTGCTCCTGATATGAATTGATCTTTGTAGTGTTGCAGGAAAAATAATTCCGTGAGACTGTCTGCATGTGACTCCGGTCATATGGCTGAGAGCCCACTTTTGCACAGAAGTGACTATTTGTAAAGAGGGGGCCTATTTGGAGAAGGTGAGAGCTTGTTAACTTGGGTGGTTATAAATGGATTATGTGATTATCTCCGACTCACTCTCCCGAACTGTCAGTTTACAAGAACCAGTTCCTGCCCTCTCTTAACCTTCCTTAGACCATTAGCACAGATCCAAAGTGTGCATCTTTCCTGAGAAGAAAGCCCAGAAACACGTGGACACCCCAGTGCATTTTTACTCTTAAATGTGGTTCTAAGAATCTTATCAAAAACTTAGGCCATTCAGTTCAAAGTGAGGCTCTTGGGTGGAAGGCGCAAAGTAGCACTGTGAAATCCAGCTTCCGCAGAAAATTTTCGCTCACAGGACACCGGCCAACATTCTTGCATAATATGGGAGTGGTGTTAGAAAACCCAGTTCTACCCCTTATTACCATTTCTACCTAAAATGCATGATGTGACTTGACCAATCATGAGGAAATATCAAATAAACCCATTTGAAGAACATTCTGCAAAATAACCAGACTGTACTCCTTAAAAATGCTGATGAAAGACAAAGGAAGATTGAGGAACTGTTATAGATTTAAAATGACTACGGAGACATGACCACCTAATGTGGCCTGTGATCCTGGTTTGGACCCCAGACCCCCTCAAAAATGGGCAGAAAGGGCATTATCTTTTTGTTGAGTTCCCCACTGCTCAGCTGGTGGTGCCCAACTCTATCAATTGTATACTGTCAAGTGACATTCACTTTTAAAGCTCTTCTGCGTGATTATTGCTCTTTTTCCGAAGCTGGGACAAGTCGTATGGGAGGAGTAACTGGGCTTTTGCCTAACGCAATGTCTAAGCAGCAAGCAGGCAGCGTTAAAAATCAGGCCTTTGCAGAGCAGGCAAACTCAACCAGACACGCAGAAACAGACAAAACAGGCATCAGAGGAAACTCTTGAGCAGCGTGGCACACCTGAGGTCATTACCCGAGCTCCAGCAAAACATTTTCCTGAAATAGCCAAGCTCGACTCTGCATTCCCTGAAAAGAAGCGTGCTTTTCAGGCAATGAACCATCTGTTCCAAGTGTTTAGAAAACAGATCTCCAATCACGGGTAATTTAAACTTCCTTATACCCCAGTTCAATGTTTGATAAGAAAAGAGTGCTAACAGGATGGGAACGGAGTTACTATATTAAGAAGCCTGACCAGAACAAAAACCAGCCCCTGGCAGTTATTTTGTTTATGCTCCAGACCCTTCTGCTTTAATTAACATAATATTTACATGAGACCAGCTCCTGTTACATCTTTTGCTGCAACTGTCACATGTTTTGTCCTTTGTTGTTGTTTTTGCTTTTTAAAAAAAAGTTCCTGCAAAGCACAGTTGAGAGAGAATATGCCTGAATGAGGTACGTACACTGAAGCCACACCATAGCACCGTACCTCGCAAAGGGCCAAGCCCACCTGCTTTGTGCACTTTGGAGTCAGGTATCAGTTAGGTTGCCAGGTAAAATACAGGATGTCCAGTTAAATTTGAATTTAAGACAAACAATGAATACTTTTTTTAAAAACTTTTTTAATTGTTGTTCAAGTGCAGTTGTCTCGGTTTTCCCCTCACCACTCCCCCCACCCCAGCCATCCCCACTTGCCCCCCTTAATTCTATCCCCCTCTGGCTTTCTCAATGTGTCCTTTCTACATGTTTCTGACAACCCTTCCGCCCAGCCCAGCCCCCCACCCCCGTTATCCCCTCCCACCTCCCCTCTGGTTACAGTCAGTTTGTTCCTAATTTCAATGTCTCTGGTTATATTCTGCTTGCTGAATAATTTGTTTAGTATACTGCATGAGACATACTTACCCTGAAATAAAAAAGTTTGTTGTTTTATCTGAAATTCAAATTTAATTGGGTGCCCTGTGTTTTTATTTGCTAAATCTGGCAACCTTGGTCAAATATTGCTCAGAAGTTTGCATGAGTGGAAAGAGTCAGAGAAAAATGAAATATTTATCCCCTCCATTCCCAAATGAGCTATTCAGAGGGTCATAAATCAAGCGGACCAGGGTTCATGGTTAAAGGACCTCTCCGAGAGGTGAAGTTGAAATCCCCTTGGCCGTAATGCCTGCTAGCACTAAAACAGTAGCAATACCGAACACATCATCCTCACATTTCCCTGGACAGCTTACCCTCAAAACTTCTCTTGTTCATGTTGACTTTACCTATTTTAGATTTTGTTATATTTGTAAAAGTGAAATTATGCAACGAAAGATGTGCGCATTTGACATATAGCATTCTGAGATATCAGCAAGTTATGCTCCAAAATGTTTACCTAACTATACTCCATCAGCTGGTATGGGAGTGTTGGATTTATACAGGTTCCAATAGTCGATACTATTGCTTTTCTTAGTGATGGCTGATATGGTTGACTTGTGTCCCCTCGAAAGGACATGTTGAAGTCCCAACCCCCAGTACCTCAGAATGTGACCTGACTTGGAAATAAGGTCTTAAAAGAGGAAATCAGGTTACAATGAGGTCATTAGGGTGGGCCCTAACCCAATAAGACTGACATTATTATAAAAGGGACAAATTTGGACACAGACGCACATGAACACAGTGAGAACACCATGTGAAGATGAAGGCAGAGATCAGGGTGATGCATCTTTAAACCAAGGAACTCCAAAGATTGCCAGCAAACCACCGAAAGTTAGGGGAGAGACACGGAACAGGTTCTTCCTCCCGGTCTTCAGAAGGAACCAACCCTGCTGACACCTTGATCTCAGACTCCAGCCTCCAGAGCTGTGTGTGAGATGATACATTTCTCTTCTTCAAGCCATGCAGTTTGTGGTACTTTGCTACAGCAGCCCTAGGCAACTCATACAGATGCTAAGTACAATACATTTACTTTAAAAAAATTAAATTTATATCTGCAATGATTGGTGAGTTTGACTATATTTTCATACATTTCTTTTCTAATTCTCTTTATTCCATCAACAGACTTTTCCTGTCTTTAACTTATTGTTTATATTACTTATATTCTTTGAACTGATTTGTTGAAATTTTATATTATGTACAATTAATGCTTTGTTATAGTCTATCAATAGTATTCCTGTTTGTTCCTTAACTTTTTTAACTTTTCAAAAATAATGCATTTTGATGTTTAAAAGTTTTACATTTTTATTTAGTCAAATCTGTCAGTCTTTTCCTTAGCGGCTTCCTGGTTTTGTGCATCATGCTTAGAAATGGCTTCTCCATCTCAAAATTATTAAAATGTTTTGTCAGCGCTGTTTGGCCTGGCTTAATAGAGGGAACAGGAAAGTTTTCCCTGGCTAGGGCCATCATAAGCCAAATTTTCACTGGGCCTGGAAAAAGTTTAAAGCTTCACTTTTTTTAAGTTCTTCAAAACCCCCAGTTTTGCAATTGCCTCTCAATCTGTAGTTCCTGTGACCTGACAGCCAGTTGCTCACCCCTTCTGTAACGCCCAGGGAGCCAGGGTCCAGCCCCAGGTTCTTTTGTAGTAATGGCCCTTCGTGCCTTTAAGCGGTCTTCTTGGATGGTGCTCCCATTACCTCTCACTGTGTGACACGCGGGACCCAAACAGGGTTTGCCACAACAGCTGCAAATGGTGGCTGGGGCTTCGTCATCTTGAAGCCTTTCTCCTTCACACATGTGACACCTGACCAGTGGCTCCTGGAGCTCTCTCTCTATCATTCCCTCTCACTCTGTGTCTCAGTCTCCTTCCTCTTCTCTCCATGTTGTGTCTCCACATGGCTGCCTAAGGTAACTGGATTTTTTATATTGCGGCAAAAGGTTGCCAGAGCATGCGTCCCAAGACCAATAGTGAGGCAAAAGCTGTATTGTCTTTTATTATCTGGCCTTGAAAGACATGCAACATCACTTCCGCCACATTCTGTTTGGTAGGAGTGAGTCACTAATGCCCGCCCGTAATCAACAGGGTAGGAATTAGACTCCATCTTCTGAAGGAGGGATGTGCTGATGAATTTTTAGACATCATCTAAAACTGCCATAGATAGGAAGTATCTAGGAAATCTCTAAGCCAATTCTCTCTTTCCGTGCAAAGCCCATCCCAGGTCAAGGAGAAACACACAAGTGTTCCTGGCCTTGCCCACCCCAGAGAGAGTGCGCCCATCCCTGCTCAACAGCAGCGTTTCTCCTTCACTCTTCCACCAGACTGAGTCACCAGCTCGTCTCTTAAACATGGATTTCCTGGGTGGAGGTCAGACTTCAGTCCTTCAGGCCCCTCCCTGCAAAAATAGGAAACAGATATCAAGCTCTCCGAGGGGTGAAATTTGAAGCAACTCTCACACTGGAAGTGAGGAGTAGGCATTCTTCCTCCTCCCCTTAATTCCAGCAATCAGAGCCGGTCTAAGTGCATGAGGATACAGTTAAAATGCATTACCAATCACCAAAATCAAGTGTTCGAGAATATTTGTAGGCATGGAAAATATTTCCTTAATAGGAAACTTGTTTCTTAAATTAAGTCAAATCAAGACAGGTTTCAAAAGCTCAAGATGGCTAAGCAATATGTTTAAGCTAGAGCTATAAGCTTCTTTTAGTTCTTTGTGTTTATTAGATTTTAAAGCTCTATTTAGAATTCTTCTTTGGACAAAGAAGTCAGAGAAAAATTGAGTAACCTAACTAAAGTTATCTAATCAGTCGGTGAGAAAATGAATCACAAGACCTCGATATCACAACTTGTTATATCAGGATTCAAACTCAATGCTACCAAGATGTTTTTAGTAAAGTTATATTATAAGGTTTGCCTCAATACTTGTTTGCTTTAATGGTCAGAAAATAAACAAAGAATTCCAGATCTTACTAGACTATACTTCTCATTTTCTAAGCACTAATGAATGTACTTTAACAAAAGCCAATTTTTAACAAAAAAATACTACTGAGAAATTTCACTTAGTACATATGGATCTAACTAATAGGATTGAATGCCATGGGCTTGAAGAGCTGCAAAGTCAGAAGCAAAGTGCTTTTGAGACAGCGCAGGTCATGGTGTTGAAAAGCTACTTGTGGAGTTGAGCAAAGTCTGAAAGCAGTGTGGATTCACAAAGCAAGCCCAGTAACCAAGCCCCATGGTCCATCACCTACAGGTTTGTTGTTTTTGCTATGACAACTGCTTATCTTTGTTAGAAGCTTTTGGATCCACAGCTGACACTTGAAGTGGTTTTTCTTAACTGGCTTGACAAGAAAAGACTGAATATAAAAATTCGGCAACAGCGAGAGATTTCCATGTGGCGGATATTAGGGAATTTATTATACCTGATCCTTTTATGATCACACAAGTGATGTCCAAAAGATACTTCCACAGCACATGTACAAAAATTGGAACAATGCAGAGAAGATTGGCCTGGCCCTTGCATAGGATGATGCACAAACTCATGAAGTGTTCTGTATTTCTTTAACAACAACAAAAAAGACACTGCACGGAGAATACTTGTTACACTGAGCTCTGATATTCACCAATAAGATGTAGTTAATCAATCACCTAAAGCTAATCTGAGCCCTTTAAAGCTAAAATTAGTGCTATTACTAGCACAATAATTAAAAATCAATAATAGAAGGATCAAACTGTTGGCCTCTGGCCCTTGTGCTCAGGCCAATTCGACCAACCTGAGGTCCCGATGCTGGATGGCAGACTCCGGCATGCCACTCTGAGTCTGCATGGCCATCTCATCCACTGGTGCGGCCTAGTCCCTGTCCGTCTTCTTAGACCATCAACGGATCCCATCGATGTCTGCGAGTCGTCTGGAAGAGGGTGGCGGCCCCCCACCCAGAGGCCAGACAAACATAAACAAGTAAGGCAGCCTGGCGGCTGGGGACCAGGAGAGGGCTCAGGCCCCGAATGTTGGCAACAGCAGCCGTGCAGCTCCAGACGGTTGTTGCCACAGTGGAGTTAGGCCCACGTGCACCAGATCTTCCAATGTTCAAGGTAAACTAAAAATGTGGAATTTAAAAATGTTTGAATTTTTCCATCTGATTCCAGAAAGTGTCTACATTCTGGAAAGTATAAACAAGGCATGTCTGTGAGCCAAATTTGGTCCAGAAGCTACTTCTTTGCCTCTTCTGGCCTTGAGGCTAGTTGGAACCCTGGGAGAACCACATTCCCCCTGACTGGGACTCGGACTTTTCCCTCCACGCCCATAGCTGTGGCCATTGTTCAGAACTGGAAAACCATTCTTCTTGAGGGTCATTCCCTCTGTTTGATTCCCAGCTGCTTCTTTTGGTCAAGACGGATCAAGAGTTGGGCACAGTACTTCCTCACTTTCCGGTTCAGGGGGGTCTGCCTCTGCTCCCTGGTGATGAAGAGCCAGCAGCCTCCTTAAAGTGCCCAACAGCCCTACCAAGGCCTACCCTGCATCCTGGCACTGTTCCAACAATTCAACATTAGAATGAGACTTTCTTTTACAAAGAGACACTCTAGGTCAATGGTTCTAAAGCTTGTTCATTTAGAATCATCTAAAGAATAATTTTGAAAACAGAGTCAATGGTCTTACCCAGGACAACCAGATTTAGCCCAAAAGTATGATGTCAGGCAGCAGTTCTCAAATGTTTTATTCTCAGGACAACTTGACATCCTTAAAAATTACGAAGGACCCCAAAATCTTGTGGTAATATGGGTTATATCTGTTTATGTTTACTGTATTGTATTAGAAATTTAAACTGAAAAATTGTAAAATGCATATCACTTTATTTAAAAATTAAACTCACTGTGCATTAATATAAATAACATATTCTTATGAATAATAAATATATTTCCTGAAACTAAATTCATGTCATAAGAAGATTGGCATTAATTTACAATTTTGCGAATTTCTTCCATCATCTGGCTCAACAGAGAGCAACTGGGCTCTCCTTTCTGCTTCTGTTATTCAACCCATTGCCACATGTTGGTTTGGTTGAAGCAGATGAAGAAAATGTGACCTTTGAATTTGTGGTTGAAAAAGGGAGACATATTTTAATAGCTTGTTCAAGTAATTGTAGATATTATTCTCTAATATTACACTAAAACTCACTGAATGACAGTTTCTTAAAGCAAGGTGAAATCTTAAATGGAATCAATGAACTTTTTGTACTTACACTAAAATCCATTTATCTTCCTGTACTTTTAAGGGATCTTTTACCCAAGAGTGATTCTATAACATCATGCATTTGTTATTTAAAAAATGTCTGTTCACAGATCTTCTAAAACTTGCATTATACAGCATCATCACATATCACATAGCCCCTGGAAAACTCTGTTGCACACTCTGTGACAAAATGAGAGTGATAAAAATAAATAATGCCTTAGTATTATTATGAAAATGGCTCTGGCCTCTATGGACCCCCTGGTGTAGCAAAAGAGCCCTTTCCTAGAAATATATACATCTGGATTCTGCCTCAGACTATGCTACTAACTAGCTCAGAGAATGTAAGAAAGTTTTCTCACCTTTCTACAGCTCAGTTTCTCAACTGTAAAAAGGGAGTTTGGAATACAAGTCAGTGTTTATCAGCGGGCACCACTGGCATTCAAGGCAGAAAAAGTTGTTGTGAGGGACTGTCCCTGATGCTATAAGATATTTAACATTCCTGGCTCTTCCACTAAATATGAGTAGTGCCATAACCCACCTTGTGACACGCCAGACCCTCAATGGAACCCTTTGGAGGGTGATAGTACCTTCAGTCCAGACCTAGTAGATTAAATACACTTTAGACTTTCTTTCCATTTTGAAGCCACTTCTATTAAAATAATTTAACATAGGACTTCTGGCCAAGATGGAGGCTTAGGTAGATACACCATGCCTCCTTGCACAACCAAAGGAAGGACAATAACAAATTTAAAAACAAAAAACAATCAGAACTGACAGAAAAATCAAACTGTATGGAAGTCTGACAACCAAAGAGTTAAAGAAGAAACATTCATCCAGACCAGCAGGAGGGGCAGAGATGGGCAGCCGGGTGGAGAGGACTCGTGGCAAGGCAGCAGCTAGAGGACCAGGATGGGCAAGGCAGTGGCTGGCGGATAGGGTGAGGCGGGGGCTGGCAGAGTGGTTGGTCCCACGTTTGCATGTGGATAAACTGGGAGGAACAACTGGGCAGCTAGACAGACCGTGCAACCCAGGGTTCTAGCATGGGGAAATAAAGCCTTAAAACCTGAGACTAAAAAAATCCTGTGGGGGTTGAGGCAGCAGGAGAAACTTCCAGGCTCACAGAAGAGCTCCTTGGAGAGACCCACAGGGTCCTAGAATGTACACAAAACTACCCACCTGGGAATCAGCAACAGAAGGACCCAATTTTCTCGTGAGTAGTGGGGGAAGTGACTGAAAGCCAGTGGAAATGAGCTGAGCAAGCAGCATCATTTCGTCTCAGACTCTTACCCCACATACAGAGCCACAACACAGCAACATGGGTCGCCCCACCCTGGCGAATACCTAAGGCTCCACCCCTTACTATGAAATAGGTGCCCTGAGGGGAAAAAATTGCCCAAATGAAAGAACAGATCAAAGCTAAAAAAAATTACAACTAAGTGATGAAGAGATAGCCAATCTATCAGATGCAGAATTCAAAACACTGGTAATTAGGATGCTCACAGAAATGGTTGAGTATGGCCACAAGATAAAGGAAGAAATGAAGACTATACAAAGTGAGATAAAGGAAAATATACAGGGAACCAACAGTGATGGGAAGGAAACCAGGACTCAAATCAATGATTTGGAACAGAAGGAAGAGATAAACATTCAACCAGAACAGAATGAAGAAACAAGAATTCAAAAAAATGAGGAGAGGCTTAGGAACCTTCAGGATAACTTTAAACATTCCAACATCTGAATCATAGGGGTGCCAGAAGGGGAAGAGGAAGAGCAAGGAATTGAAAACTTATTTCAACAAATAATAAAGGAGAACTTCTCCAATCTGGCAAAGGAAATAGCTTTCCAGGAAGTCCAGGAAGCTCAGGATCTGAAAGAAGTTGGGACCCAAGAAAGCACATACCAAGACACATCATAATTACATTACCCAAGATTATAGCTAAGGAGAGAATCTTAAAAGCAACAAAAGAAAAGGAAATAGTTACCTACAAAGGAGTTCCAATAAAACTATCAGCTGCTTTCTCAAAAGAAATCTTGTAGGAAAGAAGGAAAAAAAGTATTGGAAGTCATGAAAGACAAGGATCTACATCCAAGATTACTCTATCCAGCAAAGCTGTCATTTAGAATGGGAGGGCAGATAAAGTGCTTCCCAGATAAGGTCAAGTGAAAGGAGTTCATCATCACCAAGCCCTTATTATATGAAATGTTAGAGGGACTTATCTAAGAAAAAAAAGAAAGTCAAAAATATGAACAGTAAAATGACAACAAACTCACAACTATCAAAACTACACCTAAAAAAGCCCCCAAAACAAACTAAGCAAACAACTAGAACAGGAATGGAATCACAGAAATGGAGATCACCTGGAGAGTTGTCAGTGGGGTGGGGGAGCAGGGAGAATGGGGGCAAAGGTACACAGAATAAGTAGCATAAATGGTAGGTAGAAAATAGGGGGAGGTTAGGAATCAGTAAAATGGAATAGCCAAAGATGTGAACAATGGTGGGGGGAACTGCCTGAAGGAGTGTGGGGTGTTGGGTAGACGGGTGCAAAGGGGAACAAATCAGGACAACTGTAATAGCATAACCAATAAAATATAATTTAAAAAGTAAAAATAAATGAGGCTGATCTGAAACTATCTCCTTTGGCAATGAAAGTCCCACAGATACAAGCCAAAATTGCATGAATGCTGAGAAGAAAATTCCAGAATTTGAAAAAGAGACAACTATTGCAGGGACCTTCCCATAGTAAGCATCTGAAAAGGTTTGTAGGTGAATCTTGGAGCGGTGTTTCCCCTTCTGTATGTGGCAGTTCACACAAAGTTTGTATCACTTTCTTCTCCTCCAGAAAGAGACTGATATAGGTTTGTGCATTCTGCTCTTTGCAGAACCTCTCTTTAGGTTCCAGAGAATGTTCACTTTCACATCACCAGAGAAATGAGGGCTGTGGGGAGATAGGAAAGCAAAGTTACCTACTGCTAGGGTTCATTGTGCACCTATTTGCAACTTGGCTTCCGGCTGACTCATGGAATTCTGAGAGGAGAATTCGGGCAGGTGTGTATATTCCATCGTCGTTGCAGAGATGAGGGGAAGGTAACCTCCTGGTAAAGCTTCTGTATGCTTGTGTGTCTGTGAAGTAAACACTCTCAAGTGGACCTTCCGCATCTGTGTTTCTTATTTCTGCTCTTAAGTGGCCTAGAAACTTAGCCACTCTTTCCTGAAGCGTCTACCAATGACCAATTTAAGTACTTGATGGGGAACTGGCAAGATGATTTTAAGGTCTTTTTCAACTCTGTAAGTATATAACTTTACATATTTGTAAAGCTGGCAATGGCTTCAAATTCATCTAATTCAATCCTTTTATTTTTTGACATGGAAGCTGAAGCCAGAGAGGCTAAAACGAACTTCCTAGATCAGACATTTCTTTCATAGCAAGAATGACTTTCTACTTATTCCAGGGTTGTTGAAATTGAGGTCCATGTGCTTCCCTGAAGTTGTGTAGCTATGTGCACAGGTACACAAGAGGGGCAGGATTCAACCTGAGACACCTTCTGAAAGCTTCAGTTTTACCCTGAGGCCAATACTTAAAACAATTTTCATGTATCATAGGTTCCCCGGCTCTCAGAAAAGTGTCTGGCACAGTAGGTAACCAATAAATATTTGTTGGATGGATGAATAAATAAATGTTAAAAATAAAATATATTTCATAAAAAATTTTAACTTGCGGTAGCATGAGGGATGTGAGTGGAAATGTTTAAGAAAACTATATTGAAGCTAAAACCAGGTGTCTCAAAGAGACATGTGCCTCATTCGAAAATCTTTCTGTATATTACCAACATCTAATGTATTTTAAAACCCGTGAATAAGGAAATTGCCTCATCTGGTCATCTCTCTGGGACACAATTTCTCCCCTTGCCACCTCCCTGCATAATTTCTTATCACGTTCACGGGGAAGGATTTCCTAAGCCCCTTAGACTAGGCTGAATCCTCTAGTTGTGCTCCACTGGGCCCTGCCCTTCTCCTTTGAAACATTCAACGCATTTGATTAATGTTTGTCCTCCCAGATAGACTGCAAGCTTCCCTCATGAAGCATGACTCATGCTGACCTCCCTCGCTGCCTGAGATCTTTAACACCTTGACCAGAACCTGACACATGGTAGGGACTCAACAGTAGGAATTGGAGGTGCCTGGCTTGTTCGCTCCAATCCAGAAACAATGCCTGCCGGAATTTCAGCAGCTTCCATCGGAGACTAGACAGTGTCTCCTACTGTTCTACTTTGAGAAGCTGAAACAGCTGCAGGTCACTGACCCTTCACATCCCTTGGCCACTCACAGTGACTCAAGATATTTGTCCATCTTCTTCCCACAAGGGTCACTGGTTCCCAAGGTTTCTGTATTTCCTAGCTGAGAGCTATGAGAGGTAGGGAGTCAAGTAAGGAATTGGATAAAAGACCTGGTTTCAGGCAGCGTAAGTGTTTCATAAGGGAAGAGGATGAATTTGAGAGGTGTTTTCAGAAACAGAATGACCTGAGTTTGGATGTGATGAGAACAGAAAGCAGGGTATTGAGAATTCCAGATGATTCGGTGTTTTGGAGCTTGGATGCCCGGTTGAATGGTGACACTAAGAGAGAAGGACGTCTGAAAGAAGAAACAAACAGGTCCAGTTAGAAAATATTGAGTGCGAGCTGCTCACTGCTACAGCGGGTATTTCCAGCAGTGAGAAATGAGAAGGGTCAAGACTGAGGACCCATAGTGAGAAACTGGAAAACGGCCTAACACATCACCACCACATGACCCCCATTCATAGTCAGGTACCTGTCTCTCTATCCAGGATCCCAGGGTTGAGACCCCTATTGGATGCATCCTCTTTTTCCTCAAGTGACTGCTTTGCCTGTAGCCTTTGGGTCAGCATCACAGAGGTTGCAGTGGCCTCAGTAGGAGACACACAGGTCAAGGCCCTGAACTTGGCCCAGCCCCAGTTACAGGCTTATCCCTAACCATGACCCAGGAGCAGGCAGCTGTTGCAGCACCGTCAGTCTTCGTGCTAATGGTGATGTGTTGGGACGTGGAACACATCAGTGAAAATACAATGGAAATACATGGGAATTTATAAATCTTGATAGAAAAATGTAAACTTGTATACAGTTTTACAGAAACACATGCCTAACAAGGTAAAACTGTGATGCATGTCACAGGAAGACAGGAAAGTTTATTGGGTCCTCATTTTTTGGGGGGGTCCTCATTTTGTCAGGGATGCTGCATGGTCTGCCCCCTGTAGACACTCAGCCACGTGTCCACTCTTCTGGCTCTCTGTTCTGCACTGTCAGTGACTGCGCCTATTCTTGGACTTAAACAGACCCCAGATCCCTTGCCCCCACCCCTCCATCTCATCCTTATTTATCTATTTCTCCAAGTATCGTTCTCCTATGTGTCATGGATCCACTGTCCGTCAGTCCATCCACTCTCTGGCTTGTATCCTCAGGTCACTTTGTCTCCTCTCCTTTAAGCTCATCCACAAGGCAAAGCTCTTAGTTTGTATTTATATTACTTTTGCTTTCTTCACTCCTCCTCTGGGGCTGCTTGGAGGACACCCATATGGCCAGGAGATGGATGCAGACTCCCCATCCTCTCATGGTCTATAGGTCACAAGACTGACTGTGCAGGGGTGATGAGACAGGATCAAAAGTAAGTAAGAGCAAAATAAAAAAATAATAGCTAACATTTACTAAGCTCTTACTAAGTGCCAGGCAGTGTTCCAAGAATATCACCTTATTTCATTCTCGTGGCAACATCGTGAAGTAGCAGATGAAAACAGCTCCCGTGCTTACTCCTGCTTCTTTGCTAAGAGAAGCTAATTTTGTTCATGCCCATGGCATGGCTCACCTTTGATCTGAGCAAGCCAAGGTGTCCTGACACCTTTTGCCAGACACGTACTTCTCCAGATGCCTTTATAGCGACAGGTTGTCACGTGACTGTTCTGAGTAATGGGAAGTTCAGGATGTCTTCTGGGGATGATTCTTCATCCAGACAAAAGGGAAGATGTTACTCAGAAAGAGAAAGGCATGTGTCTTCTGCTCCTTGACTTCGCATGTGACCAAGTGGCCTGGAGTTGAGTGGCCGTTTTGGAAACCTGAGGTGACCAGTGTGAGACAAGCCAAAAGGCTGAGGCTGGCAAGGGAGGGGCCGCTGGAAGATGGCCCAGCACATCACCACCTGATGACTCCCATTCGTAGTCAACTACCCGACTCTCTATTCAGGGTCCCATTCGTCACAACCTGCAGCTCTTTTATTTATTTGCTTTCTTCTCTCTGTCTCTCTCTCCCTCTAGAAGGACCCTGTGTAAGCCCAGGACCTTGCTTTCTTGCTTCTCTCACAGAGGCTGGCATTCACTGGGTGCCCCAAAATATTAGGTAGAAAAAAATAATAACACACCTGGCACATGGTAGTCAAAAATACCTAAAGTTCAACCCAGGGCTGCCTTATTGCCTGTCTTTCCAAAAGCTAATTATCAGTATTTTTTGTTGTGGAAAACACACACACCAAGTGTTTAGGTAGAAACCACGCAAAAAATTATTTCAGCGGGATAGTGTCTCATAGTGACAAGGACTACATACTTCTCTGGGAGTCCTGATTCTTCTGAGCCAAAGCACGCTCTCTTTAAATAAAACCCCTCCTTTTGAAACTATTGGACGTACCCTTGAGGTACTGAGGAATGCCCAAGCTTTCCATTTCTACATTTTAACGGAGCAGGGGCTGGACAGGAGGGACCTGCCCTATAGCCAGTGTTGAGATACTTGTGAGGTTAGCACCAGCCCAGCATTCCAGTCCCTATTGATTAGTGTCCCCAACCCACCTGTTCAGGTGGAAATGATGAATTCAGAAAATATTGTTTCCTCAATAATTCCTTCGGCAAAAGGCAATATTGGTTGTCACCATGAAATAGAGAAGAAAAAATCTTTTACTTTTTCTATTGTTTTTCTTGGTGTGCCTGTCCTTGAGCACACTCCGCAGGTGATCGTAAAAGAGGTGGGATGAGGAAGGACCCTGAGGGTGCCCTGCCCACGGCTGTCACCCCATCGCTCCAACATGAGTCACTCCCCGAAAGCAATTAAGTCTCTAATTAGATGGAGCGCCCTGTCTCTGGGAGGCCCCTGTGCGCCCAGATGACTGCACGACTCCTCTAAAAAGAGCCACTGACTCAAGGAGAGACGCTCCCTCTGCCGCCACATTTGTTGAAACTCCCAGCTGTCTCACGGCCGCAGCACACGGAGCTACACAAAAGCGCCATGAAATTTAACGAGCCCGCTTCTCTACCCCTTGCTTTTGACATCAGTAACTATTACTTGCCTGTGAGTAACTTCTCTGTGTAGTAGTAACCTGGTCAGCATGGCACACAGTCTGAATACACGAAACCCGGTTCTGCCAGCAGCAATGGTGAGACGCTGGGTGAGTGATGTGATCTCGCTCGACCTCCTTTGTTTATTTGTTTGCTTATGTATTTAGTTAGTGAAGTGGAGTCATCCTAATAATGCGTACTTCTTAAGACTTTATTATCAAATTAAATAGAATAGTGCATGTAAACGTTTTGCACCATGGCTGGCCTATGGTTAAAGTTTAAATTTGAGCAATAGTAATCAAAGTATAATTAGCTGAAGTTATAACAAATGATGACAACTTATCAAAATTTATCGCCCTCTTTATCATCATGGTGATTTTGAAGAGAATGGGTGACAGTGTAAAACCGCCCAGGTTTTGAGTGCTGCCGCCACCACTCAGCCTTTTGGGCTGTTTTTCTTCTGTGGAACAGTCTCCCTCAAAAGATTGCTGGAAGGATTAAGCAAGGGTCCATTAATAAAATTCTAGAGCCTGGCTAGTGGTTAAGTATTCAGTAAGCAGTAAGTTGCTCAAAAAGAGCTCGGTGACAGAACTGTGCTCTCCGTGAGCGAAAACAGGACTCAACGATGCGTTTTCTCCAACGGTGTTTCTCGCTCATTTTGAATTACTTTGTAGGCAAAGCGATTAGGCGCAGAATTGCGATTCTGAGTTCCGCAGTCAACACATTTTAATTAAGCCGGAGGTTCCCAAGCCTTCTCCGTTCACAGAGCTCTTGGTTTGTCGGTAAGTGGTTTGTGGTAGCCCTGGGCCAAGGGGATGCCCAGTGGCACCATTTACTAAATAGTTAAGTCTAAACAATTTAATAAGCATTTACGTCTTAACAACTTAGTAGCTATTTGAAAAAATACATATACATCAAAATAAAGACAGCACTGGTTTTTATTTCATTTTTAAACAACACAGAAGGAGAGAGTGTCAGAGCAGCCTCCCTTTCCAATTTTGTGCACAACAAAGTATGTGCTTTACTAAAATCATTAATAATTCAATTGCTCATGGGTTAGGTGTTTTTGTTGGGCACTGCACGATTTCTCAAAGGCTGGAATCAGCTTGGACGCTGCCGCTCTCGTTTCCTGCTCCACGTTGATTTTTGCACAGCACATCTTATCACAGCGACAACCAAAAGCCCAGCCCAGCAGGTTTGATGTCGCTGGAAGGAATGCAGTTGCCCAAACGTTGAAGCTGTGACCTCCCTCAAGCTGGTTGTGCGCTCCGGATCCCATCGATGTTGAGAATTGCTGTGTTTCTCTTGAAAATGTAAGATATTGTGGTGCCCTGGTGAGTTTGCTATGGCTCGCGGAGCCGGGGCGCCTCAGCACCACCAGAGCAATCAATTACTGCGCACCAGGAACTCCGCCACACCCGGGGTCTAGTGGGCCAACGCAGACTGTGCTTTGTGAGTCTTACAGGTTAGTGGATGAGACCAACGTTAATCGAATCATCTTACCAAAACGTGCGCTACTACAGGCTATGATAACCACAGTGAAGTAAAACCAGCATGTGGTCAGAGGGGCCCCCGCTCTCAGGTCGGAGGGAGCACTCCATTCACTTTCGGTCTCACCAGGTGTTTCCTTTGGCAGCCACAAACCTTCCTTTGTACTCAGCATCACCCTTCCTAAAACAATGACTTGGACAGAGAAGGAAACCAGTATATCCAAAACTGAGGAGTTGAAACTAACAATGTTAGTCGTAATGAGGTGCATCTGGATGGGGTCAAACATGCCCACACCTAACTCAGTATCATCTTCTTACCCCTGGTTCTCAGTGACGATCCTCAGGGGAGCTCTCAAGGGGGAGCTGCTTCAATAAGGCTTTTGCTACAAATTCCAGCAACTGGCTCAGAGTGCGTGTCTGGAGCTTTCAGAATGGATGCCTTTGGTCCAGGTCTCCCGCAAGCTGACACGCACAGCCTGGAAGCAGGCTGTCCAGCCTCCTGCACCTCTGCGCTCTGGGCCTTCACCCTCACCGGTAGATCCCAGTTTAAAAAACTCACAATGTGTAAAGAATTGAAGAGGTGGGGCAAGGCCCCGGGCCTCTCTTGCCCTTGCTGTGTGGACTAATGAGACTCGCAGAAGGTGACATTGTGGTGGAGAGTTTTGACCTCAGCCTCTCACCCCCTAGTCCGCCATTTTCAACACTTGTCATCTCATGGCACAGAGAAACTAATGACTAAAATTGTATGGCACACCAAAAATAGGTATAATTTTGATTGATTTACAAAAATAATAATAATAGTAATCGCCCACCCTTTTTGCTACAAAGTAACTTAAAAAAAATCAGGTGCCTATACTTGTACATAAGGATTTCTGGTACCAAGAATTAGCCAAGCAGATGAAAACTTATTATGTAACATAACCAACGAGATGCAACTCTGTTGCTTGGCCTGTATGTTTGCGGTTCACGACAGGGCATTTGCCCCAGAGTGCTATCACTGTGTTGGCTGACGTTTTTTTATTTGACAATCTAAGGGGAAAGAGGTCAGTGCCCTTGACTGAATAGTCAGGTGCTGCATGTTTTAAAAATTCTTGCGGCTCACGGTTTGAAAATCACTGCCGTAGTCCAAGGTCCTCCTCCGCCCCTCCCACCCCCAACCCCTGCGGGCAAAATACCCTCACCCTGTGTTCTAGCCCATCCTGGGGTTGATGGAGAGGCACGAACCTAGAGCTCCCACTAGTGGCAAGAGTGGACCACCACCATTTCTTGTCTTTCCAGTTGTTTCCTCCCTATTCTCATTGGGTTTAACAGCCAGGTCTATGGCCTACAAGAAGCATTTGGAAACACCATCTTCACCTTTGTGGGGACATTTCTACAAACATTGGCCGTTCTCTATGGACTGACAGGGAACAATGATGCCTCCAGGTCTTTATGAATGTCTTGTCATTGTTGACCTCCAAAGCCTCAGTTACTAGGAGGGAGTGTAAAGTCACCTCATTCCTACCACCACCTTCCCCCAGCCGTTACTTCTTCTCTTCCTAAGGGCTGTTCAGAATCAAGAGATGTGAAGTTTACACACACACACACGCACACAATCAGGTTATCTCTGTCTTCTACCAGCTGGGAGATCGGTAGGGCTGCTGTGGAGTCTGGAATAAGGGGCTTAGGAAAGCTCTACTTGGTGATTAAGAAAAATACTCTCCCCGTCCTTTCCTTGATGATGCTCCTCTCTGTCTGCCTTTTCTCAGCGTCAGCGTGGTGAGGCTGGGGGTGCCCAGCACAAAGGGTGCAAGTTCACATCAGCCCATGTGCAAAGGGCCCCTGTACTACCATGAGGTCCAGCACAGGTCACCGAGGGATTAAAATGTAGTTTGGAGCAAAATATTTACAGTAATAAAGAATATGCAACTGTCTGGCATTTTCCCACAAACCCACCACCATAACAGCTGGGTGAGTGTAGGTTTGGGCATTCAGGGTTCTAGGGTCAAGTTAAATGCTGTTTCATCACATCTAACTAATAAAATATATTCAAATGATAGTTTAATAAATAATCTAATTAAAATGCTGTATATTACACATAAAAGCCAGGTTTTCTGATCCCCCCCCATCCACTGCCCTTTTTATACCTCTATGAATCAGCAAAATTTTAGACTTCTGATGTTGTTCATCTCCTCTGATAGGAAGTTTTAAATAAAATGAAATAATTACCCATGGTTTCTAGTTATGAAGATGTTAAAGTGTTTTCTGGTGGGCAGAAGAATTTCTGAAAGATGGTATTCCTATGAACACCGCTTCATTAGAGACCTCAGTGACAGCACGACAAAGGTCAGCAAGCGTTAGGGGCTGGATTGCGTCTGCCTCCGAAATTCCTACACTGAAGCCCTACCCGCCAGAACCTCAGAGTGTGGCTGTATTTGGAGACAGGGCCCGTATGGTGGTTGAGGTAAGATGAGGCAGGAGGAGGGGCTCCCACCCCATCTCACTGGTGTCCTTATACGAGCGGGAGATTAGGACACAGAGGAAGACAAAGGAAAGACCACCCGAGGACACAGAGAGAAGGGGGTCAAGCAGACGGGCCTCAGAAGAAACCACTCCTGTTGACGCCTTATCTTAGACTTCTAGCCTCCAGAAATGTGAGAAAATAAATTTCCACTGTTTCTGGCAGCCCTAGAAAACTAATACAATAAAGCTGGGGTGGGGGGAGGGGGCAGTTCTCATCATTTTAATGGTGATACAGAATTTAAAATAATGTTATTTAATAGAGTAGGACTGGGGTTCAAATTCAGGTAATTCTCACTCTGGAGTCTTCAGGGAAATGGAAAATGGTATCAAATATCACCACCTTGGGCTGTTCTGAAACAATGGCTGTCAGACAGCTATTAAAGAATGTTTGGGGGGAAATAGGGGGTTTTTGTTGTTGTTGTTGTTGTTGTTTAAGTAGCAAGATTGCCTTCTAAGGGGCGTGGAAGGGCAGGTACATTCGGGTCACTTCATCTCTGTCCCAGCACGTGAGGCTTCCAGCTCAAGGCTCAAGCCTGGCTTCTGGTCCCTTCCAGGCACTTCCTCCATTCCAAGCACTCTGCTGGGAACATGGTTCCTGGAAGACAAATCGGAGGAGCCAGGTCCCTGTGTAAGCACATCTTACACATTGGGTCAAGGACTTAAACCTCCCCACAGTGACTTTATGCACAATAAGAGCCCATTTTCTCAGGCTACATTGGGAGACCCAAATGCCCTCACAACGGACAAGGATCCTCGTCCTCCAGCCCATGCGCTCGGAGGAGCTGGGAAGAATCTCTTCTGGGAGGGACAGCAGTTGCCCCTTACCCACGCACGGTCTCATGGTTCACGGTTTCAGTTACGCTCAGTCAACTGTAGTCTTAAATTTCCCCAACCACCAACTCCATGTGCTCCTGACATCCAACCACGGACACTGTCCCGGCTCTGCAATCCAGGCTCATCCAAAACAGATGATCCTCCTCCGATGTACGTCAGAAGGCCGACAGCGGCTTAACTCTTCATCCCAAAGCCCACGTCACTGTCCTTACTTCCTCTCACCACCTAGATGACATGCGGTGACAGGCACTTGATCATCTCACATCACCACAGCAAGGAGCAGCACAGGACAGCAAGGTATTCTGAGAAAGAAAGACCACATTTACATAACTTATAGGATAGGGTACTACTATAATTATTCCACTCTATTGTTAATTGTTGTTAATCTCATACTCTGCCTAATTCATAAATTAAACCATATCATGGGCACTTACATATAGAAGAAAGCATAGTGCATATGGGGTTTGGTACAAGCCTTGGTTCCCGGCATCCGTTGGGGGTTTGGAGTGTTCCCTGGCAGGAAGGGGGAAGCTCTGCAGTGCATGGTGGTAGGCCTCACCGTGAAAGCCAGGATGCCAACAGGGTATTGGGTCGCAGAGCCTGTGTTAAGGAGAAGTCTTCACTGTGGGGGCCTGGAAGTGCAGGGCACCCTAATCCGCAGGCTAACAGTTCACGTTTGTGTGGCTCCACGCGTCGTCCTTGTGCAGCGGGGCAGGGGGACAGCTCTCAGTTACCCCAGTTTACAGGTGAAGGAGGGACAGCCCATGGGTGACTGTGAGGGCTCCTGCAGTGCCCGCGAAGCGAATGGCCTGACCCTGCGGACCGAGGAGACACCATTAAAGCTGCTGAGTGCAGGTTCCTGCATTGTCCTGGCCACCGCCAGGCCCCAAGGAAAGACAGCCAAGCTGGACGGAGGCACGTGTCCGGCTGACCCGGCAGCTCCTGGAGGAGCGCGGGGCCGCGGTGTGCGCGCACAAAGGGTGAGAGGGGGCAGGCACTACAAAAGGGGCTCTGGCCTGACCATTCTGTACATGCCCACGACACTGAGAGAAGGCACTTGAACTCATTCTGTTGGTAGAAAAAGGTTTATGAGGCACAGCCTCCCGATGAGGCTGTTAGATGTACAGTATGCCCGGAAGAAGACTAACTAACTACAAACTTGCTACACCTGCCCCAAGGTAATGCCCCAGTTTAAACTTATCCAGGGCCACCCACCACCTAGACCGGAGAAAGGAGGTGATTTTAGAATGGGGAGTCTGTGCTTCTAAATTTGCAGCCGACCAGTCGTCTCCACCACGAAACTTTTGTTAGTGACTTCCTTACCGACAAAACGAGCTTCTCATCTGCTGTAAGTAATAATGATAGTTAATAATAATAGTAATAGCTTCACTTACTCATAAAGACCTACTTTAGGATGGACTTCTTGGAAAATCTCCTGTGATCTAAGAATGCCCTTATCCCCTCCGTCTGAGTTTTTACCAAGGTCCAGGCTATGAGGGTGGCATGCCTGAACGTCCCCATTCTCAAAGTGCTCGGCTGCCATGTCTGCCTCCCCCTCTCCCTGAGACCACCTGCTGGAGAGCCCTCCAGCAGCCCGCGTGGCTCCTTGGTGTGACTGAAACCTGCGCTCACGGGGGCTGGTGCGGCACGGCAGGCACTTTGTCTCTGGGTGGAAGACAAGGCCCCTTCCCCCGGGGGAGGTGTCAGGGTACAAGGCTTGGAGGGCAGGCTGCGGACTTGGATCTGCGCTCGCCCCTTCAGCGGGACAACTGCACTGGGCAGCCCAGAGGCAGGAGGCTGTCACCACCCCCAGTCCACTCCCCCAGAGCTCCAAATGCCTTCTCATCCAGGCGACAGGGGCTCTAACCACTGCACCACCCCACCCAGCCTCAGCTTTGATCAGTGGTCCGGGAAGAGGCCTCAGCCTTGCATTGTACTCTCTGTGTAACTCTCCCTGTCCGGTGCGAACTTCACTTACACTCTTGCCTCCCTTCTCACTTCACTATGGTTTCCAGCGAATCTGTTTCCAGTTGGCCACGCTTGGCTGTTAATATTTGCCAAAAGCCAGTTTATCAGATGAGCTATTCACCCACTCGCTGGAGATTGCATGAAGTGTTAGCGTCGCCCCGATGTGCCCCAAGTCCTTCTCCACACCCAGAAGCTGTCAGGAGAAAGTTTTCCTCTGGATGTGAGACAGTTTGCAGAGTCAGAGTCAAAGGCAGGAGCAAAGCAGAGCGAGTTGCTTTGCTGTAAAACAGGGATACTGCTCTCAGGTTCTGGGGTTTGTCAGGATTAACTCAGTCAATACAAATAAAGCTCTTGGAGCAACAGAGCTCCAGCCGGTAGGCAATATTCAGCACCCAATAAATGGTAGTGATTATTACTATGAAGACAATTATGACTTTTAATTTCACACATGCATTAAATTATATGAATAAAACTATACACAAGGTGAAAAATAAAAATAACATAACAATTTACATGGGAATGCCAGGAAAAGAAGATAGATAGGAATCCCATGGGCCAATTCAGTGGTCCATACCCTTGACCTTGTTTACTGGGGAGGGGAGAGGGGCTGGAGATTGAATTCAATAACCAATGGCCAGTGATGTACTCAATCATGCCTATGTGATGAAGGCTCCATAAAAACCCCAAAAGTTGGGATTCAGAGAGTTTCAGGTTGGTAAATACGTGGAGATGCGGGAGAGCACGGAAGCCCCACATCCCTTTTCCCATTTCTTGCACATCCCCGTACATCTCTTCCCCTGGCTTTCCGGAGCTGCGTTCTTTTGTAAGAAATGGTCACTTAGTGAGCACGGGGATTTCCTGATTTCCGTGAGCCACTCCAGTGGCTCTCCAATCCCATGGATTTGTTCATGACTAAGTCACTGTTATACTGAGATGTTTAGGTAACGTAGACTGTCAGGCTCAGTTTTCCCCATTTGCAACATGGGTCTATAATGTAAATCCATTTTGTACCTCTCAGGCATCTCTTATCCTAAACGACTGAATCCATGATGAGCCAGCAAGCAGGGTGGACAGGAGTTTCGCTGTGTTGACTGAACATATGAGAGGGGAACAGGCAGATTTTAATATTACCATTAGTCATGACTTGAGTCAAACTTAGCAGTTTTAAAACCGTGTTCAATAAGACTACCTGCATATTAAAATTAACAGGGAAGGTTTTTTTAAGCAAACAAATTCTTAGGCTCCACTCACCCTCTCCAAGATTCTTATCCAATTGATACGAGGTGGGATCTGAGCATCAGGATTTTTTTAAGAGCTCCTGAAGGTGATTCCATTGTGCAGCCAAGACTAAAAACCAGTGATCAATAATGTAAATCGGTAATATAAAGTAGGTGAAAATGGCATCATATAAGGTGGGCCTTGTTTGTGACCAAGGGGTGAGCCCAGCTCCGAGTTCTGGGAGCACTCAGCAACTGATGTTCAGTGAGTTCCCACTCACGACCTGTAGAACAGGACACTTGGACAAAGGCCAAGAATCCCAAGAATCACTGAATAGTGGGGTAAAGGAGCCCTCAGAAATCATCCAAACTGAATTCCCCTCCTGATTGCTGTGGGAGCACTGGCAATTCAGCTTAGGTCTCTGGGCCCCAGTGTCCCTAGCCATTAAACCAACAGGTTAGATTGGATAAGCTCAAGGGTGTCTTCCCGTGCTATTATTCTGTGATCCTAAGATAGTTTTCAAGTATCAGAGAAAAGAGATGTTGACACTGCACATCACGTTGGTATTCTCTGTGCATTCCTTGTCTGAAGTCACTCAGCAGCTCTCTCTGAGGCTGGCTGAATGCCAGCCTGGGCCCCTGGAGTAAGAGGCAGCTGCAGCTCCATCCTTGAACTTCCCTCCCTCCACCCAAGTCTTCTCAGGCAGGATGAAAGCTTCGGTGAGATTCTTGTAAAGGCAGGCCATTTGAATTGCAGGGGCAGGCTCACAGTGATCTCCCGGCTCCCCAGCAAGCACATGACCTGACCACGGATGGTATCTGCAGAGGAAGTGGTGGAATGTGGAAGTTTACATGACGACAGTGCACGCACATCCTCCTGTCTAGAGCCAACAGCTGCCGTGCCCTGACTCTCCTTGCTTGTCCTCTTGCTTGGCAGCCTTGGGCTGCCTCAGAATCTCCTGCTGCATGCTTTACGGAGGGCTGGGCCTCTGAGCAGAGGGCCTAAGGAATTGGTCGAAACAACAACAACAAGACCGTTTATTGCTTCCATCTCCAACTGAGGCTCTGACCTGGTGACGCCACACTGGATCTCTGGGCCTCAGACTCGGACCGAATGCCATTGAAAGGGAACTGTAATGTCTGTTTGTTCCCACCCCCCAAATTCAAATGTAGAATTCCCAACCCCCAGAGATGATGGTATTAAGAAGTGGGGCCATTGAGCAGTGCATAAATCACAGCAGGGGAGCCCTTGTGAATGGCATTAGTGACTTATAAAAGAGACCCCACAGAGGTCCCTAGCTCCTTCCACCATGTGAAGATGCAAGGAGCAGTGTGCAACTTGGAAGAGAATCCTCACCTGGCTTTGATTTTAGACTTCCAGGCTCCACAACGTTGACAAATAAATACCACCCAGTCTGGAGTATTTTGTCATAGCAACCTGAATGGACCAAGACAGGACTCATCCCAGCCAATACCCTAACACAAAGTGTCCTCTCTGGTGCACAAACTTACTAGGAAACTGTCAGATCTGCCTCAAACGCAAGAGAAAAGTGCTTATGTGCCAAGCTTGAGGTTGCGAGGGCAGTGAGGAGTTTTAGTAGGAAGAGGGCAAGGGGCTTTAAAGTGCACAGTGCAGACCATTTTAGGCTCTCAGTCTCTGTGTAGGTAGAAGAGGGGGTATGGTGAAGGGGGCCAGGCAGCTGGAAAAGGGCAGATTTAGTAGATATCGCTGTGGGAGGGGCTTTGAAAGTAAAGGTGGGAGCTCCAGGGGCCAATGACATAGAACCAATGACATATGTCAGTCTCTGGGTTCTGCTTTCCGGAAACTGGCACCTTGGTCCATGTGAGGCTACCTTTTCATGCATCTCATGTGTACCTTTTTGGGGCACTTCAGACCCCAGATCTTTCCTGGCCCTTCCTTGGACTCGTGAGGTCTCAGAGTCCTGGAAAAACCCTCTCGTTTGGTCCCTTTTTACGGGAAGTGGCCCAGGAACACGTAGGAGCAGCATAAGCAAGCAGGGTTCCCTCTTGATCATGAAGAAGCAGCAACACTCCAGCTTCCGATGCTGCAAGAGCAGCTCTGCTATCTCATTGTACTGATGGAAGAGATAGGACCAGAGGCATCGCGAGACCAGGAGGGAGCTGGGATTCAAACGCGGCCTTTCCGCTCGGCCAGAGCTCTCTCTCCAAGACCCGGCGAGGTCCTGTAACGTGGACCTCCAAACATGAGGCACTAGGCTTCCTGTTTGTGCCTTCAAACAAATGTTTGTTTCCTTTGGAACTGGGATGCCAGCTGCTTCCTATTCAAGGTTGCAGCACCCAAACAAGCAGTGTGAGGAACTCATGGGATCACATGGGAGGGAACGGACGCCTGGCAGACCTGCACACACTCATCAGTGTAAATTAGGTGTTTAATAAGTGTTTCCATGTTTGTTGCTCTGTAACTTTAAAAAAGTAAACCCCAGGAAATCAAATATTTGATTGCTTTATTTAATGACGTTCCAAATCAAACCCCAGCTTCCCAATCTTCAGCAAGCAGGCCCCTGAGAGAATGCCCCAGGTGTAGTCTCGCCCTCCATCAGTCAGTCCTCGGGGGCTGGGGTGGGTGGAGCAGGGCCTGAGTAGCAGGACTGAGAAACACTGCTCTCCCACCCCACGCCCACGTGTACCTTTCACTCTGTAAGTAATAGGTCAGGGCCACAGGCAAGGGGAAACTAACCAGAGTGAAGAACACAAACACAGGAAGAGAAAAATGAGAAAACAAAGAGAGTAAAGGAAAAACAGAGTTGATGCAGACTCTGGGGAAGGCTGAACTTTCACCGTAGTAACCATGGATTTCAAGCCACTGGCTAAGCCACGTGGCTTCAAGAATTCAAGTAAATTTAATGGAGCAATGGGATGACATAGCCAAACTCGTTAGGGCAAACCCTGCTGGGAAATCGGGCCAGAGGTCTCTAGAGCAGAAAGCATATTTGAGACCATCTACTTATATTTGTTTTTATCTGATTACCCAATTTCTGTTTGGTGTATATTTTATAATATATATATATGACATAGCAATACAGTAACAGGATGTGTATGTAATTTATAAATAAATATATATTCCTACATTAGGGGTACATGCACAAATATTTTCTACTAAAGGGTTATGTGGTCAAAATAGATTGGAGACCACCTAACTAGAAAACCATTAAAGACTCCACCATCTTACCCATGAAGGCCCAGGCCCTCACCAGGGGCCTCTGCCTGCCGGCTTACTGTGGAAGGAGTCTGCCATCTAAAGAGCCTAGTTGCTAATGTCCCTTTAAAGGGTGAAATCACCTGTATTTTGGTGAAACAGAAAAAATATTATTATTGTGAGTGTAACTGTCTAAACCCCCAACCAGCCTCTAAGGAAGTCACATCAGAGTGGGTCTAACAATACAACTGTGGCCACTGAAAGGCAAGAAAGTACTGGAATCCAGTCTGTCCTGCTCACCAAGCTGTATGCCTGGAGAGGGGTGCATCTGCCCCAGGTGAGGTGAGGGTGGGGGGCTTTTACTAACTCTCACACAGGTGTATGAATCAGCAGCCCTGCTTTTTTCGCTTGTTTATCTGAATACAATTTTGTCATTGATTTTGCTTTCATAAATACAGTTTACTGTTCATTTTCTCTTAGGCTAATGATAATTTTGAGTTTCCAATGCCTGGAGATTGTGCATCACTGTGGGAGGGGCAGAGCGGGGCTCCGGCTTCAGCAGGGGCAGCTCCTCAAAGCCACGGTGAGCACTCAAGCTCGGAAGATCATTTTCAGCCCCAGTGTCTCAGAGATGCCCCGAGGCCATCGGACTAAGCGCATTCTTCCACACAGAAAACAAAGAACCAAGCCCCAGTCCAGCCTTGTTTGGGGGAAGCCTGTTCCCTAGGTCCTGGAATGAGGCCTGCCTCAAGTGTCTCCGTTGGACTAGCCATCCAGCCGCGGGAGGTTCCATTTCACTCAGCCTGAGACCACAGTGGAATAATGCAATGCTTCTGCATGCAGCCACAGGCAGTCAGAGATGTCCACATATGTCCCTGCTCACGCTTATCTTCCTGCAAATTCCTCTGATTTATTCCCTGGGGAATGTGCTATCTTTCCCCCAGATGTTCTCTCCTTTTAGGGAGTACTTTTGCTTCCCAGACCTCAGGTAGCAAGGAGAAAGGGAGCAGTGCCAGGCCTCTGCAGGCTGCTTCCTCCATACTCCTGGCCCCTCACGCATCCGCCTTGGGCTCCTTCATGGATTTCACAAATTCCTTGACGTCTTCTTCCAAGGTTTTGTTCCTCTTCTCAACATCCTCCCGGGAGCGCTCCATATTGCGAAGGCTGATTTCCAAGGCTGCAGACTTCTTCCTCTCCTTCTCCAGCTCTTCATTGAGCCTTACCACCTTAGCCCAGACGTCATAGTTCTCCCTCTCAAGGCTACAAGGAAGGAAAGAAAGGAATGGAAGAATTGGGTGTTACCTCTAGACTCCGCCGTCACTCTTACTCACAGCCCCTTCAATTTTCCTTTCCATATCGTAAGACCCCTAGCTGACCTGTACCACTTATTTATGTCCCAACCTGAGGGGAGTACTCCCTAGGAAACCTGAATTCCAGAGCGTGTCTGAGCCCCTGTTTTGTCATTTAACACCATCTTGTGACATCTCTTGTATTGTTGCTTTTCATGTCATTTTACACTTTGTTTCTTCTACTAGATAATAGTCTTTGAAAGAAGGGACCATGTCTAATTATGTATATTTCAACACCCCCACCCCAAGCACCTTGCATCCGTCCTGCCCAGGCAGCGAAAGACAAATACCGTGCCATCTCGCCTGTCAGTGGAGCCAAATGAACAAAAACAAACAAACAAGCAAAATGGAACCAGAGACATGGAAATAAGGAACAGACTGAGGGGAGGGGGGAAAGGGATAACAGAAGAAAGAAGGGGAAGGGTCTAGTCAAGGAACAAGTATAAAGGACCCATGGACGTGGACAACAGGGTGAGGACTGACTGAGGGGGTGGGTGGTGGGGGCAGTGGCTAGGCAGGGGAGAGCTGTGGAGGAAAAACTGGGACAACTGTAACTGAAAAACAATTTTTAAAAAAGTTGATTGACTGCTAAAGCCCCACTCATATTCCAGATCCCCAACACCTTTATTACACTTGAGCGCCTTCTCATCCTGCTTCAACAGTGAGTACAGACCAGCGCCTTTTCTTATTAAGGCCTCCCAGGGATAAAGATCTGGAGAAGCCCAGGGCACTTCCCTTTGACCGCAGCAGTCCTGGCGGCCCCACCCTCACTACTTAATCCTGCTCCAGGCGAAGAAGCTATTGGATTCCTGAATTCAGGGGATTTTCACCGCTATGGGCCAAAACCTTAGCCTGGTCCCATGTGCCCCCCACCAGGCCGTGCTGAATTAACTCTTAGGAGTGAGAGTACATATGCCATTTTTTAAATCAGAAGAGGACATTTCAGGCCTGTGGGAAGATTGTGTGACTGGAAATTTCATTCCGAGAGGTGCTGCCTCTCTGCTCCCCCAACAGCCGGGCCACTTTATATGGAGGCTGGAGCTGCCATCTGAGCCTGTGCCCGACTCTTACCTTCAAGGGCTTTGCCCCAATCTGCAGGTACTGGCCCCACTTCAGAGCCTTGTCAACCACTGCCTGCCGCTTCATAAAACTAAATTAGTCTCATTCCCTTTGGTCCTCCCACTACAAATCTAGTTTTCTTCTCCAAATTCTCCACATACCTCTTGTTTTGGGGGACATCTCAAAATGAAACACTATGCTAGATCTTGACCAGTAATTTCAGTGGAGAGGTAAGATCTGAGTGGTCAGCCCAGGTTCAAATCTCAGCCCCACCAATGATTAGGTGTGCGACCTTTGGGAATCTCTTTGTCCTTTCTGAGCCTCCATTTCTTCTGTAAAGTGGGGATGTTGTCTATTTCAAACAATTGCTGTGGGGGGTACATGAAAAGGTGTGCCTGAAGCATGAAACGCAGACACTGCAAACTGTTGCGTCTCCCTCCACCAAGAGCGGGAGGCCCCTGACGGTGGCTCAGAAAACTTCCATTCAGAAGGAGTGGCCACCTCCATGGAAGCCAGTTCTTTCCCTACCCTGTCAGTGACGCTCATGCTACAGCACAGTGGGAGTCTCTCCAGGCCTGTTCTGGTCACTGCCAAGGTGTTGCACAAGTCTCATAGTTCTACAAATGATTGACTTGCGCCCCGGTCTCCTGCACTTCTCTGCCCTCTGTGCTCTCAGTTACTTCCTCATGTTCTAGCCCACCCCTGCTTCACGGTGCACGAACACACCAGCCCTACTCCTTCCCCCAGCCTCTGCACATTTGCTTCTCCTGCCTGGCTTACTCTTCCCCCACATGTAGACCTGACTTGTTCCCTCTTCTTCTCCAGGCCTTTGCTTTAATGCCATCATCTCAGAGGGCCTTCTTGGCTACCGTATTTAACACTGGAACCCCCTTCTTGAATCCCCCAACCTCCTGGCCTGCTTTACTTCTCTCCGTGGCATTTTCCACCATCCGGCACAGCACATATTCTCATCGCTAATTTGTATTGTCCGTCTGTTCCCACTGGAAGGAAAGCTCCATTAACACAGGGACTTTTGTCTGTTTTGTTCAGTGTTATTCCCCAATAGCTGGGATGATACCTAGCACACACAATAGGTGCTCAATAAATATTGTCAGAATGGATAAATCACACTAATATGAAAAAAACTTTAAGTTCCTCTTAATTTGTTAAGGTATGTTGATCCTTAATCACCATTTGGAAATAGTTGATTAAGCTGCTGAAGCTACATAACTTTTCATGAATTTAATTTAAAGCTTAGAGTTTTCACTCATTTAGTCATCTCATCATTCCTGTTACTGCTATAGATTACTGTATTCTCTAAACTGAAGGTTTATAATGTGATTCTTTGGCCGATGAGAATAATCCTTACTGCTTCTAAAGATGGAAGGTCAGTGGCTCCCCACTGTGCATGACTTACTTTTTCATCTGTTCTTCATATGTTTGTTTCTGTATTTCTATTTCCTTTTGCAGCTCCTGGACCATCCTTTGCAAAGAGGCAAGTTCCTCTTCTCCAGAGTTCTTTGTCCCAGGCCTGGTTTCAGAGTGTGGGTTGGAAAGAGTATCTCTCTTGGAGTCAGAGGCACCGGAGGAGAGTGCACCTA
This sequence comes from Anoura caudifer, assembly GCA_004027475.1. NCBI lineage: Eukaryota > Metazoa > Chordata > Mammalia > Chiroptera > Phyllostomidae > Anoura > Anoura caudifer. The sequence continues at coordinate 94,864 of PVKU01002767.1, forward strand.
CTTCATTCCCAGGGGATCCTGGCAGAGTAGGGATGTTATCGTAGGTGGAAGTCCTCTGGGGGTCAGAAAGGTTGAAAACACCTTGAGACATTGTTCTCCTATGCCCATCCCCTGCCTTCACCTCTGAAGACGGTGACCAGAACTCATTTTTAAAGATCTCCATCTTGCTGCTGTTGGCACTTTGAAAAGATGCTGTCAAGAAACATTTCCGATTAGGGAGTGTCTGAGTCCTTTTTCGTGATTGCAGCTTCCAGTCTCCTGGTTTTTCCCTGGGAGCTTTGCTACTGTCTTCCAGACACACTTCACTCGGCTGTTGTCCAGTGGGGCTGGTTGCTTCCGAGTCACTAGCCTAGAAAAAAATGACCATGAATGTCACATGGGTTTTGCCCACATGTGTCATGTTCCCCAGAAAAGAATTAGAGACTTAAAGCAAAGTATATCCAGGCTGCACACCTATGAAGCTCTGATTAGATGACATCCTCTTCATTTGTCACATAAATTGATTATCTGACTGGCATTTTTTTTTAAAGAACATTGTAGTTGAAGGAACTCATATTCTACAGGTGAAGAACTAACTAAAGCATTGTATCTTTGTGGTAAGAGTCCTAAGCCAGGATTCTTTTACGACTGTAGAATGGGGAAGCCTTTCTAACTCTCACTCCAAATCCAGAAGCCATAAAGGAAAAGCTTGATAAGTTCAACCTACATGGCATGACCCCCAAAACTAAAATGAACGAAATTAAAACAGACAAATCACTGCATGCTAAATCAAGTAAAAAATGATAAACTGGAAAAAATATTTGCAACGCATATCACTGACAACAGGCTAATTGCCCTAATATATAAAGTTCATAAAAATTGAGAATAAAAAGACCAATACCCAATTGAAAAGAAAAAGACCAATAGCCAATGGGCAAAGGATGAGATAAGGCAGTTCACAGAGGAAAACGCAGCTGGCCCTTTAACGTAAGAAAAGATGTTTGGACTCTTTAATAATAGGAGGAACTCAAATTAAAATTACTGAAATATTAGTTCTCATCTGTCAAAAGGATACTCCCCCTCCAAAAAAGACCCCAAAACTTGACAACACACCTCTGCTGGTGAAGCTGTAAGGAAATGGGTGCTTTCATGCATTGCTGGTGGAACTACAAAATGGCACAAATTTCATTTGATAATTTTAATCAAAATTACACATCACAAATCTATTTACCTTCTGACTCAGCAATCACAGTGCTGGGAATTTAGCCCAGAAATACATCTGCATGCATACAAAATGAAGCATGGTCAAGGTTATTCATTGCAGCCTTATTTGTAGTACGAAGGAGTGAAATCTACAGGGGCTGGTTAAGCAGATGATGGTACAACTGCAGAATGGAACACTATACACCAGCTAAAAACACGAGGTCATATGAGGTAGCCGTCTGTGTACTGACATGAAAAGCTCTCTAGTGTTGACACTTAAGTGGAAAAATTCAAGATACAGAGGAAAGTATGTGTGTGAGTGCATGTGTGTGTGAGGGCATGTGTGTGGGGGGAGTGAGAGTATGTGAGATTGTTACATTTTGTGTAAAAAGAGAGCTAAATAACAATTTACATTCATATCCACTTATATTTGCATAAAGGAACACTGGAAAGATATACAAGAAAGTAACAAAGGCAAGGAAGGATGGACTGGGTAGAGACAGAGGAGGGAGCAGGACTTCTCAATGTAGCTCTTCTTCTTTCTTTTTTTATTCTTCTCAACTATGTGTACATATTACATATATGTATATATTTTTGAAATTTTTTAAATTTATTTTTCAAAAGGGGAAGGGTGGGAGAAAGAGAGGGAGAGAAACATCAATGTGTGGTTGCCTCATGCACGTCCCTCCCCTGGGAACCTGTCCTGCAACCCAGGCATGTGTCCTGACTGGGAAGCGAACCTATGGCCCTTTGGTTTGCAGACCAGTGCTCAAGCCACTGAGCCACACCAACCAGGGCCATATTATATATTTTTAAGTTAAAATAAAAAGAGAAAGAACAAATAAGAAATGAACCCTAAATATAAAATCAGAAAATCAGGGCTGAAGTTCTCTTTCTAACTCTTCTAGAGAAGCAGCTAATCAACTGCTTCAAAAAGCTCATCAGAAGTCAGAAGTACCTAGGCCTTGAGGCGAGAACTACATCTAAATCTCATTCTATAACATTCTAGTGCTGCCATCTTGGGCCAGCTGGTCAACCTCCCTGAGAATCACGTCCTCAAACATAAAATGTGCATGATAAATTCTGTGCTACAGAGTTATGGTGAATACTCCAGAGGTGATCTGTTTAAATTTGCCAGCACAGTGCTGTGCATAGCTGCCCATACTTACACAGAAATCTGTCCAGTGAGCATAAGAAAGGCTAGTCTCAAGGACTGCTAGGATGATTCCATTGCATTAGGTATGAGCATTTCTAAATATTAATTTAATTTTTGAGTGTTAGTAAGATGCATTGTGCTGAGACCACTTAGAAAACATTTCCACAATCACTACCACTACCTACTTTTTTTTTTTTTCAATCCTTTCTTAAGCACCCTTGGGATTAAAAGTACTATAGGTAACTTATGTTACCTGGTCAACCCAAAATTTTTAATTTACTTCTTGATCACACATAAAGAGTCAGGCTTCTATACAAAGTTCACATGTTCTTTTATTTTAAAAAAATGTTTCTATAAATATGTGAAAATATTTGACCTTTGTGAACTGTTGCCCTCAAAGAGTCTAAATTTAAAAGTCCACAAGTTTTCTGACATCGGGAACGTGAGCCCCAGCTCTTCATTACAAAGAGGGGGCTGACATTGCTGAGACAGTTTATCAGGAAATGAGAAATATTACACGAACACATCACATGCTTTGAGAAAGAAATCACGTTTCATGGGTTAGCAGGAAGCCAGCTCTCTCTGGACTTTGACCCAGAATTTTCAACAACCCTCACTAAAACATTTACAAGGTGATATATCTTTTTCTCCATTGAACTTCCCTTGACTGTGCTTTAAAGTGTTTCCCTCTGGGGTGGGCTTCAGTGAAGAGTCCCATTGGTCAGTCATCTGGTGCTTGGCACACACGTCACTAACTCTACCTCCACGATGCAAACAGAGACTAGATTTTGAAAGACACCAAGCTTTCAAGACGCATTCAAATGAGTCTGTACCAACTGTGCTCGCTGACACAGCATCATCCAAAACTCCCCAAACTGCCACCCACAGCAGCTCTCACATGGGATGACCTGGGTTAAAGAAAGAGTCGGACGGAAGGAAGAGGGCTCTCTACACCTTACCGTGTTACTGAAGCTGTTTGTCCTAGAAATCGGGACGTCTTCAGAGGCATCCCAGCCCACAGAGCTTCGAGCCACGGGAGGTTTCTTGGGGTCCGTTTTGGGGGTTGGGGATGACAGGGGTGTATCCTTGGACTTGGGGAAGAGGACTTCATGGTCTCTGATCATCATGGTCATCACTCTCTGAATTTGAGGAGTTTCTGAAAGAAGAAGAAAGAGATTTGAAGTGCTGGACCATGGGGTAGGAGGAAGGCAGTCCCCAAAGGTTTCTACCCATGGGATGTCTCCAAAAGTGACCCTAAAACCGCACAGCCTCAAAACACCTCATTTTTTTCTCCTCGTAGGATGCTTCTTAATTGCTTAGGGTGGAAAATTGCAGTGAAACAGATGGGAATGAAGAAGGATATGAATTGGGGTAAAAGAGGATTTTTTCAGCTAACACTCCACTGGGTCAGTCTTTAATCAGGAAATTAGAAACCTAACGGCAGAGAAAATGAAAAAATCCATCTCTCCTAACGTGGTCTTCAATATGACATCCGGTGTCTTATTGCACACATAACAAATACATGCCGAGCACACCGCATCCCCAATTCCATGGCCGACATCAGGACTCCATGGCAGGACTGTTGCTCACTGATCCAATACACAGCCTCAGAAGCCTTTTCAACACAGCTTTAGAAGCACCCTTTTTTGTGAGCTGGCTTATAAAATGAAACTTGCTTGTTCTTTCTGGCTGGGGGTATTTAAACATAAGAAAAGATTAAGAAACACTAGCTAACTGTCGTGCTAGCCTATTGTAGTACGTTAGGTAAATCTTTATTAACCTCTGCTGTGATCTGGAAAATGGACATAATTCCTGCCCTCCTGACTTCACGGGGCTATTTTACAATTCAGACAAGATAATCAGCTCAAAATTCACGGCAAATTGCAGGTCAGCACCCAGACATAAGGGCTAGTGTTGTAACTGTTGTTAGTTCCTCTGTATCTGCCTTACCACAGGACCAGCCATACCTCTCATAATCACAGTAGGGTCTTCTACCTTTGACCTGATGAGATTCACACCAATCACAGTAGCCAGGTTATCCACGCTCATCTTGTTAACAGCGCAGTTCAGCTGGATTTCATGTAGGAACCTGTGGACAGCCAGGAGATCCCAGAGTAGGAAACAGGAAGTTGCCAGAAGGAAGCACTTTGGGCACCAAGGAGATCTCAGAGAAGGCTCTCCACACTCCTCCTGATCTTAGGAATGGGATCAGCCTGCTCTTCCCATAAGAATTTAGCTCCACCCCAAAGATTCAAGATCAAGGAAGAACAGAAACCAGGAAGGCCCTGTCCAGCTGAGGTGGTGGACTTGGGCTGGGAACAGGGAGGGGAGTCACACTGGCGGAAAGCAGCCTCCAGTTCAGGGACCTAAGAGGAGACTAGAAGAACGAAAGTGGGTGACTACCTTTGTCCTGCCTTTATAGGCTTATTTCCAAGGCTCTCAGCACTCACTCCACCCAAGTCTCCAGGGAGGAAAGTCTCAGAGATGGGAACCCACAGTGTCTTCTTGCTCACATCCTCCAGTCACAGCACCATGCGTCTCAAATCCCCAGCAGGTACTCAGTAACTAACCATCAATTTCTGCTATAATTCCATTCATTTCAGGCATGCAGCTCTCAGATTCACAATTAAACAAAAAAACTAAACAGATCAACAAGGAAATTTCTAAATACTTTTTCTAAAAACTATTTTTAAATAGATAAACTGAAGCACAATAAAATCCCAAATACATAAAAATGGTCAAATAAACGTTGGTGTGTCCAAGTGAGGAAACTATGGAATATTACGAAGTTATTTATAATCCTGTTTTATGACATAGGGGAATGCTCACAATGAAACATTGAGCCAAAAAAGAAAGCAGGATACAACTATTTATATATATATACATATATGTGCATATTATAGATATATAATTCCAATTTGGTATAAAAAAGTTGTCCTGGTACATTTATATTGATATATGTAAAAAAAAATCTATTATAGAGAGAAAAACATCCAGAAGGAAAAACATCCAAATGTTAATAATAATTTTTGCTGGGTAAGAAGATTGTGGGTAATTTTTATTTCTTATTTACAGTATGTTGCATTTTCCTGGTTTCCAAATCAAGCATGTATCACTTTTTATAATCTGCAAACTACAACAAATTACTGTATTTTAAATGAAGGTAAATTTCAGCTCTGTCTGGCAAGGAGATCCAGGCTCTCAGCTCATCCGGATCTGGGTCCATCCATAGGCTGAATGCTGGCTACCACAGGTGACACGCAGCAGGTCCCCAGAAAGAGGAATTGAAGGGTGGCCTGGAGTGCATGTCTCTGGGACACTAATTTACGACTCAGAGTCAGGAATTTGGAAGATAATTCTAGAAACATGATAAAGATTCTGGGTTCTGCTGCATGTCCCAGGACTCTGGGCAGCGCTGGGAGGGCCTTAAGAGGAAGCAGGTATGTTTGTGTGCTGATCAGATTTTTGAAGGCTTGTTTATACGATCTTGTGGACACAGGAAGCTACCCTGGAGCTATGCATAGAGTTGACCTTACAAAGATCGGAACCAGAATCCCTGAGTTCACAGAGACACCCTTTCCTTCTCCACTGAGAGGCTTCTTTGTGCTGTGATTGAAAACTGAGTAGCTGATACCAGGGCACTTGCCTGCAGACGTAGCTCAGGAGGCTGTAGTTGTCCCGAGGAAGGATGGAAAGCTGCTTCATCAACTCCTGCTGAGCCTGGAAAGAGATTTTTAACACCAGTGAATGAGGCTGCTCCCTTGCCAGCCACGAGACCCTGGAACATAATTGGTGTGTCTCCGTAGAAGCAGCACTTGGGCAGTGTTCCTGGAGTATCACATCCCAAGCATTCATTAAGCCAACAATTTTGATTATGAGTTGTTGAACAGTCCTTGCCTCAGGGTAGCACCAGGAAGAGGAGAGAATGACAAAGAAACGAAAAAGCAACACTGTGCAAAAACGATGAGCCTCTCTACGCAACCAGCTGACACCTTGCAATATCTGTGAATTTTTAGTTTTTTAAAATAAAAAGTTACTGAAAAACGCAGACCAAACTGAGGAGTTATCACAGGGAGCTACAGCCCCTGCAGGCAGCTACCGCTGAAGGGAACAAAGAAGAGCTCCCTGCACTTCCTCTCTCTGGCACACGCGTTCTTTGTAGGCCCACGTCTGACACGTGGTGACGCATGGTGATCGTGGAGCTGCACATTCTGACCTTTCACCTGCTTTCCAGGTTGGTCAGCCTGACCTTGTGTCCCAATGGGTCTCAACAAGGCCGTATTGCTGGAAACCCTTCTCTAGTGCATCCTCCTTCTCTCACTGATGTTAAAGTGACGTGGGGCTGTTTGATTACGGTCCAATTCTTCATCAGACTGTTCCACCCTATGAAGGCTGTCACTATAATTGGCTTCATTTGCCTTTTGTTGCCAAGGAATTTCCAGCTGGACAAAGTATCTCACCAAAGGTGCGGGGCCCCTGACCCACCACTGCCTGCCCACCAGAACAGTGTTCAGTGACCACCACCTTCTTTCCCAGTGAGACACTTAACTCTATGAGACACCAACCTTTGCCTCATCGGCATTCATGAGATGCCCGCAGAGCAGGAACCCCTCATACTGGCTCCAGGGAACCACCGGCTCTGGGAGGTCTCGAAGGTAGAGCTTTAGCAGGGAGGCCACTGTGTGCACATCTGTATCTCTGGAAGAAAATAAGCAACGCTCTTTAAAAGCAAAACTCCAGGAGTCTCCTCACCTCCCCACCGATGATCCACAGAATAGAATCCTACATTCCAAAGGGGAGCTTTGCAGAGGAGTAGGGTCTGATAAAGGTGTATCCACCGAAACATATTTGCTAATTCCTTTATGGAGTAATAATAAACCCCAACACTTTTTTCCTTTATCAATGCTACCCAACTGCCTTAAAGGAAAGTTCAAAGTTTACTTTTTCGTTAAATCTTGAACCATTTAATCTTCATTGCTTTCTTCTCCAAGTCACTTAGCACCTCACAATTTAGCATTCTGTACTTAGTACCTCATTTTTCATATGATAACTGCTTTACATTCGTGGTCCATCAATCTACTTGATCCCTCAGAGCCTTAAAGAGCTCTGGGATTCATTCATATATTTATGCAATCATTCATTCAATCAACAAGCATTGAAAGAACCCACTAGGTGTAAGATACTATGTCAGCTACAGGGATTCCAGCAGCAAACCCTAGGGACACATGGGACCCCTCACGTAATTGAACCACAGGGCTACGCAAACTCAAATCTTATCAAGTCATTGCAATACTGTGTGGTTAGGACCATGACAAGGAAGTCCAGGACCTGGGGTTGTATGGAAATGTGGGAAGAGACACTTAGTACAGAGCTGGGAGCCATAGGAGACTCTTCAGACAAGATCTGCTTAGTGACGAGCAGTTACAGCATGAAGCAGGCAGCATGTGTATCAGCCTGGAGGGTAAGTAAGGGCAGGAGACCCTGCCGCAGGAACTCAGACAACATTTATCTCATCGCCTGATTAGCAGGAAGGGACCGGCTCTTCAGCGCAGCTTTTCTGGTTTCCAGCAGGGGTCGACACACCTTGACCCAAGAGCCAAATTTGCACAGCTAGCTAGCTAAGAATGGCTTTTACGTTTTTTAATGGTTGGAGAAATAACTCAAAAAAAGAATACTTCATGGCATGTGCAAATTATATAAAATCTGAATTCCAGCAGCCATAAATAAAGCGCGACAGGAACACAACTATGCTCATTCATTTTTGTAGAGTCTTCGGCTGAGTTGAGCTAAGAGCAGAGTTGAGTCAGTCTAGCCCACAAAACATAAATATTTCAGATGTGGCCTTTTAAAAAAACATCTGCTGACCCCTGGTTTATAGAGCTATTGCATTTTTTCCCTACAGAAAATAAGCCTGAGTCTACCACATACTGGAAGATCATTAGTGAAGAAATATTAACTTTATTTCATATCAAGAAAAACTGGTGTTCTTAAGAGACAAGGTAGTGTTTGAAAGCCGTGATGTGGTAAGAGGTTCAGATAATTTAAGCGTCCCCCTTCTCAGGAGTCCGGAATAGAGAATCTGCTGGGTGGAAATTCCCCCTGCATGCGAGATGGGATGCGTGGATCAGACAGGAGAAGGGAGGCACTTGAGAAAGCAGAAACAAGAACACCAGGGCTGACAATAATAGCTCTGTCTTGGCATTGCGCGCAAATATTTTAAAAATTTGTTTTAAACAGCCAGTGGTGGGAGCTGCCTCCTTGAAGGCTCCCGCTTTGCCGCCCGGGAAGCCTGCTCCTCAGCTGGCGAGGTCCCTGTCTGTGCTCCATGGCTGCCCTCAGGAAACCAGGGGTGGGGACTCTGGAAAAGACTTCCCTGCTGAGTCACTGCCTGAAAATATCCCGGGTAAAGTTCTCTCGTTGAAATACACAGGAAGTTCCCAAGAAAGTGTCAGAAAGACAACCAGCTGGCACCTTGCAGGAGTGGCAACCTCCTAATGTCCCTGCACCACCGTCCACCCAGGTCTTACTCAGAATCCAGGGTCTTCCATTTGATTGGGGCCGCCACCTCACCCCACATCCAATTAGTCTCCCGAATCCCCTCATTTCTACCCTCTGAATGCCACACGAAAACCTCTGAGTCCCCTCCTCCTTCCGCTCTACGTTTTCAGGAGTTTGTTGTTTTTGTTGCTGGTTTGTTTCTTTGTTGCCAGGATCAGGCTCAGCTTTCTATCTAGCCTCCTGCCTCCAGGCCCCCTGCATTCAAAACACACCCGTGGGAAGAATGTAGAAAACAAAGAATTTGAAATGAGAAAAAGAGCATAGATGATACGTCAACAAAACAGAATCTTTTGAAGAGAAACAACACAAGCAAAAGAGAAAAACTACTAGACAGTTTCATCAGGAGAAACTAAGTCGGCAAAAATATCCAGCATGAGAAGAGAAGGGGGTCATAGCCACAAATACAGTACAGGTACTTCAAAGTTATAATCAAAGAACACAGTTAACTATATAAATCCTCTGAGAACAGGACCCCAGAGAGCTGCCCGACTCATTTGACCAGGGGAAGGTAAGGCCACTTCACCAGGCTAATTCCTCATTCTTGTTTATTGTGTCTCAGTTTAAATGTCATTTCCTTGGGAACCTTCCTAAATCTACCAGACCATATCAAAAGCCCCGGTTCTAAATTTTCATAGTACCACCTATTTTTCATCTTTACAACTTCAAACATGAAGATCATGCAGTTATTTCTATAAAATTTGGGTTTAACGTCTGTACCCCAATGGAGCAAGGCTAACTCAGATGTCATTATCATAGTCTAATTTTCCAGCAGGATACTTTCTGCACTTGCTGTTCCTCCAGCCCCACAAAACATCCTTAAATAACTTTTTTTTTAAATCAAGGACTAAGAGCAAGTCAGGAGCCAGGGGGCTTCCGAGCTGGACCACTGGCCCACCAGAGATTAGCTGAGGCTCCTCAGATGGCTCTACCTACCCCTCCCTTGAAGCACTGACCCTCCAATGCAGAGGGCCTATGTGCGTTTCTCACAGAAATAATAGGCATGAGAAGTACCTCAGCCTTGTAGCTAGGCAGCATCCAGCCTAGTAGAGACTGGACAAAGAGATTATTAAATTCATATTTATACCTGTAATGAGAGCCAGGCACACCTGCACTAGAATCATAAATTACAGCTCCCTTGCTTGTCTTTGCTCTAGTGAGGTGATCTGGGGGAACTCACAGTGAAACTGCACATGTGATTGAGGTGCAGGGTCTAGATGAGCACCCACAAAGGTCGTGTGGATCCAAGCCTCAGTCCTGGGTGGACCCTGAAGAGCCCTTCCTGTTTCAGAATGTGTGAACTCCTTAGTTCTGGCGGTGGGGATGCGTGATAACCTTCCTCCTTCCAGCCCCAGGTATTCCAGAGGAATCAAAGACTCCGACTCTGCCACCCAGGCTGATTTTATAGATGCACAAGCTCAAGCCTAGGGCAGGTATTTGGCAAACCCCTAAAACCACCTGTGTTCCTCCTGGCTGACTTCACGTCGCTTTTGCAACAACCCACCTGCATCTTTTGATCAACTCAAAACTCATTAAAAACGTAAGAAGAAAACTGAATATAAAGATGCTGAGCTTAATTGAACAGGTGCCTGATAATTAAAAGCAATTTATGGTGCCAGTGAAAGGTCCTTAACTCCCAGGCCCATAACCTGCTACAGTTCCAGGAACAACTCCACCCATTGCTTTCCTGTTACAATGGAGCCCCCCTTGCTGAATTAACCTATTACATGCCAAGGGCGGCAAAGACAGACCTACGGTGGCCCAAACTCAGCGGCTGCGAGGATGGAAGCAGAAGGGTCTTAGAGAAGCTCTGGAGGGAGAAAGGACAATGTTGGGGACTGACGTGAGAGGCGAGGAGGAGGTAAGCAGTGAGGCTGCTCACCAGGCATGACGCCCAGCTATTTGCTCCGTCCCCAGGGTCAGCCCTGCTCCTCAGTCCTAAGTAAGCCTATGAGGAATGTCAACCTTTGTAAACTGGACAGTGTTCAGGCCTGTTTTGCTAAATCTTGGTTTATGGGCTGCTGATTTGGAAAGAACAATGGCTCTTTCTTGTCAGCAGGACAAGTGCACGCAGGCAACCACGGTAAATATTGCACAATAGGCGGAGCATGTGCCGTGTCAGGGCAGCAGTTACCAGCTGAGCATGGCAGGCAGGAAAACCTCAGCTGGGGGGCTGGAGGGGGTGGGGTGAGAGGGACGTGGGGGAGACGGGTGGGGAGGGTGGGGGAGAAGTGCCCCTACGTGTGAGATGCCCCAAACAGGGCTGGTCAGCTCCACTGAAGAGACTCGAGAGGACACCAGGCTGCCAACCTGTCAGTGTGTACTCCCTCCATCAGGGCTCAGGACTAAATGCAGAGTGGGATAGTAATGCGCTTTCCCAAACTCACAAGTCCTGGTTCTTCGACGTCAGGGCAGCTGAGGAAGACAACTGGAGCCGTTGGGTCTAGACAAGGTGCATTCTCCTCCTCGCAGTCTGTGGTACAGCCAACCCAGCTCCACAGTTCTTATCTGCCCCAAAGGCTCAGCCTGAAGCTAGGGCCTGTCTTTCTCCGCTACTTCACATTTCCCTGCCCCTATATCCTAAGCATCTTCTGACTCTGCCTAGCAGGCTCTCCTGTCTCTCAGGTAATTGATCACCATGCTCTCCTAACTGTGCCCCAGACTCCCAAATTCTGAAGAACGAGCAACGCCAAAGGCCCTTTCTATTGCAAGCCAAGGCTCCTGGACGTGTCTGTGTGAGTCCCACAGCTCAACTGGAAGAGAGAGGTCCTCTTACCCGAGTAAGGCAGAGAGAGGGCGAGGTGGAGGCAGCGTACCTGTCAAAGGAGGGTCTCTCCCCTGCATCAAAAGCATCTCTGAGCTGCTTCACCAGGTTGTCCTGCCCAGGTAGTCGGAAGATGCCCTCTTCATTCAGGCCACGCTCGAGGATGAACTCTGCACACTTCTCCACAAGGATGGGCACCAGGTGGGGGCCAAATTTCTGCTCATAGGCTACGGTCTCATCCAAGCGCTGGCCAAACACCGCTGGGAAGGGAAAAACAGGACGTACCCATCATTCTGACTTCCATTGGATGAAGTGACAGGCCAAAGTGCTTTGCCTAGTTCTTGATTTTCTGTGTTGTCTATGACCTCAAAGGTTTTACAGAAGTGATACTAAACAAAATAGAGGAAACAAATAACCCACAGTATTTCCTGGGGCTATAAATTTGGGACTGGAAATTGGGGAAGTGTCTGTCAGTCTTTTTCCATTGACACACATATTTATGTATTTAAAATAATTTTTTTTGTTACTGGTATGCTAGGAATTGTGCTTAGCACTCTGCACACCTTTTCTTATTTAATCTCGACAGCAATCCCACAAAGTGGTGTTGTTGTGATACCCACCTTACTGTGAAAGTCTCTGAAACTTACGGCACTGACGAACTTGCCAGGGTCAAGTGCAGGGCATTTCACAGTCAAAATTCAAGCCCAGGCAGTAAATGCAAAAGAATGTGCTCTTAACTGGAGCAGCCGCCAGGTCATTTTGAATGTTCTGCTTGTCATATAGCATTAAAGCCGAACAGCCTGTCACATGGATGTCTCAGGGCATATTAAACAATTGTGGCATTTTTAATAATTTAGGTTGTTTACTATGTTTTACCATTATTAACACTGCCACACAGAGAACATATTCCTTCCCCTAGCAGAGTTCCTGGAATGTACATAGTACAATGTATTGTTTCTAATTCATTGTTTAATTGTTTGACATTTGGATGAATGAACACAGGCTTTTTGTTCTTTTGAACTATTTCCTTAGGGCAGAGTCCCACATGTAGAATCGCTAGGTCACATGGCTTGAACATTTTTATCATTCAATGGTATGCAAATTGCTTTCCAAAAATATTGTTCCAAATTACACTGCCTCCAGCAAAGCATGTGTGGGCCAGTGCCTCCCCATCCCTCTGAGCACTCAGCTCTGGCCTTTCCCCGCCCCAGCGGTGTAATACGCTTAGTTTATAAGGCAGGATAATCATTGGCTACTCATTTTGCCCCCTCCAGGTCCCCATGCCCTTTGTATCCTGGAGGTTCAGAAGACAGGTCATGGCTTCAGCTCTATCCTGCCTGAGTTTCCCTCTGTTATAATTAGGACTGTGTGCCAGCAACCACTTCAACCCATGGACACGGGTTCCCAAAGCCCTTTGGTTTTCCCCATGATTCATTCCCTAGTTGGTCCCTAGACCCTGTCTCTGATTAATGTGGATTCCACCTGTGAAGAGCTGTAACGAGTCTTGAATCTCCTATGTCCTTCCCACTCCCATCCACTGCCCGAGGCCCGGCCAGGCTGGACTCCTCTCTCGCCAATGACTGTGTTTCTTCTCTTCTAATATGTTCAAAGCCCTCCTGCTACTTATCCTTCTAAACGTCTGGTCTCCCTGAGCACACTCCCCGCTCTTTTAATAGTCATTCACTTTTCCCCAAATTGCTACAGGAGTGTTTTTCAAATTACCCGTCCAAGTCCTAGGGGGTTCCTCCGAAGCCATTCCCTCACCACATCGTGAGCTTGAGAGGTGAGGGCATGGGATCCAGGAGCAGCTGAACAAGTGGGCCTGCGTTCTCCCTACTGCCAGGGGAGTCCAACCTGCAACCCACGGGCCACATGCAGCTCAGGATGGCTATGAATGCGGCCCAACACAAAATTGTAAATCTACTTAAAACACTGTATATCTTTTGTGATTATGTGTTGCAATGTATTTAATGTGTGGCCCAAGGCAACTCTTCCTCTTCTGGTATGGCCTCAGAGATGCCAAAAGGTTGGACACCTCTGAGCCTACTCCTAGCCAGACCTGCCGGGCTCTTGTATATTCTACTTGTGTTTCAGTGAAACTGATTAAATATTTTTGCGGTTGAAGTTTGAGAGCTGGTGCTGACATTCTTTAGGCTGGCATTCAGCCTGGCCCCCTCCTGCCTTTCTGGCCTGACTTCCTGCCACTCCCCCAGAGGCATCTAACCCTCGTGCCCCCAAAGCCCACAGTCCTCTCCAGTCTTCATGCCCTTGCATGGTCTCTTCTCACTGCCCAGTCTGTTCATCTTTCCCCTCTCTGTCTGCTGGAATCCTAATTGTCTTCCTTGGCCTGATTCAAATATCATCACCTCTGCTAAGCCTTCCATGACCCCAGCCTGAGAGATTCTCTCTCTGCTCTGTGTACCCATGTCCTTCTCGAATATCCCAACGCCTTTCCACACTGTGCTGTAATTATCGGCAGGTCCCTGTGCCCTCTGTATGACTGTAGGCTCCCCAGTGCTAGGAATATGGGGTGGTCTCTTTATGTTCCCAGTGTTTAGCATATAACCCGGCAAAAGGTAGAGAGTCCACAAATTTTGCTAAATTGCTTAATGAATTACTTCATCTTCAAGCAAATGCTTTCCATGACTAATAATAATTTTGGCATTTGTTTAGCTTAAACACTGGTAGCGATCTCCTCAGTAGATAAATTCAGCTTCACACTGACATTTTTGGGTGCCCTGTCATGGGCCAGCAGCAGGCCTATTAATGGCCTATTCAGAAAAGGAAATGTTATGTTCAATCAGTGTCCCAACAAATTGTGTAAATAAAAGGGAGCCCATATAAAATAATGAAAAACAATTAGAGAATGTCAATACAATATAGAATAAGATTCCTATTGGTCCATGAAAGGAGCTGGAAAGACATTTTCACCAAATTGGAAGGAAATAATTGAGGTAATCTGACTTAAAATATAGACTACAGGGCATTTGTAAAATTCCCTTTGAGAGGTCCAGGGAAGAACACTTCAAATGGAGAGGTGGGTGTGTTTCAGAGCAGCTGAAACTTGAGATCAAGGGGCCCACGGACCCCATTGAGGACAGACCTCCCAAACGTAATGTGACAGTGTGCACGGAGATGTCGGAGCTGCCCGATGTGAGCTGACTTTCTGAGGTCCCCTGGCAGAAGCTCCAGCTCACAGGTGACCTGGAGTCCGGCCTCTAACGCATCTCCCCCTCCGAGTCTGCCGGCCTCGTCCTGGTTCACTCTCTTTCCTCCCATACTCCACAGTCGGCCACTTCAATGTCACTCTCACCAGCACACTCATTTCCCAAATTTCCTTCCCTCCCCATCATCTTCACTCTGACAATTCCCACTACTCTCCCCCTGCCTTCATCAGGCCACGGAGAGCCACAGGGGAGGTAGCAGAATGGATCATGGGAATTTGTGACCTTGTCTCCTCTTCCCCTTATCTCCCCAAATTGAGGATATCATGAATGAACTCCCTCATTTCCGGTTTCTGCTCCCTCATCCTTCCTCCTGTCTGCCTGCCTGTCTCTCTCAGAGGAAGAAAAGGACCCTGTGCTCTCACCCAAGGTGAGGTCTCCTTGAACTGTGTGCTTCACCCATTTTCCCCTCTTCTAGGATTGCACTTCTTCTTTTTTGTACTTTAAACTTTTTCTCTTTCAATTAAAAGAGCCCATATGAGTTTAAGTCTTTGTCAATTTATTAAAGAATGATCTCCTACCCCACGTCTCAAACAACCAATACTCACCTTGCTTCTCTTCACCAGTATACCCATAAAAAAAAAAAATGTGTCTGCTTCTCAAAAGAATCATCCATCCGCACAGTCTTTACTTTTTCCCTTAGCATTCACTTTTCAACCCCTCAACCCATCCCCATCTGGTTTAATCAACCTGCCTCTTTCCAGCCAATTCAGCCAATAAAAACGCAGGGCAAATCTGGCCTGTGTTTATTCCATACTCCATTGGTCTTCACTGACGACTCTGATGGTATTGATTCTTCTTCCTCCTCAAGACTTTCTCACTACACAACTACAAAACCATCCACTCTCATTTTATTCCCACATCCCTGTGGGCTCCTTTGCAGTCCCCTCTACGTGCCCCTTCCTCTACCTTCTGTGTCATTTCCTGGCTCTCCAGCTCAGTCGTCCTCCCACTCTAGACAGTCTCCTGGAGGAAGGTCATATAATTCTATTCATCTGAACATCACCTACAGACTGGTAACTTAAAGTCCGATATGTGGTCCAGATCTCTCTATATCCATTATCTCTTTCTCTATCATTTCTTTCTCTTCCCCCTCTCTCCTCTATTCCATGAGTTCAATATATAATGACAGTTCTCCCAGTGTCCTCTTCAATCTCACTCTCCTCTGCCCCCAACACTCACGAATCACCCCTTCTCCTGTAGCCTTCCTTGCAGCCAACAGCATTCAGTCAATCTAGCAATGAAGCACCAGGCACTTCCCTAGGCATACGCAGCCATTTCCTGAGGATACGAAGCCATTACCACAAGGTACTTGCACTCAACTAACCCAAGTAGCAATCACGTGAGTATTCAAATTATCTGCAACACCCCTCTTTCCCTCCAGATAGATTAGTACAACCTAAAATGCACTTTAAACTGTCTCTCTTCTCTACCTTTGATGCTACTTTCAAAATTACTGTAATAGTTTCTTTTGCAAACTCTGCTTTTTGCATATTCTTTTCATTGGAATTCACAAATCATTCAGCAAATATAGACTGAACATCTGCTGTGGGCAAGCCTCTTTGGCAGCTGGAGATTATGACAGAAACAATGAAAAATGGTCTTGCTCTGGTTGGTGTAGCTCAGTGGATTGAGTGCCAGCCTATGAAGCAAAGGGTCACTGGTTTGATTCCTAGTCAGGGCACATGCCTGGATTGCAGGCCAGGTCCACAGTAGGGGGTGTGCAAGAGGCCACCACACAGTGATGTTCCTCTCTTCTCTTTCTCCCTCTTTCCCTCTCTAAAAACAAATGAATAAAATCTTTTTTAAAAAAAGAAAGAAAATGGTCTTTGCTCTTGTAAACTCTGGAACAAATGCCCTTCCTTCTTTTCCCCACCTAGAAACCTGATCTTACTGGAGGCTGAGTTCAGAGTTTTCACCTCAGAGGGACTCACTCACTCTCCTCTGTGCTCACAGAGCCCCCTGTATATACCTCTATTCTGTCACCTCTCGTGGAGTTCTACAATGATTTATTTAAACATCTCTCTCTTCCACTGGACTGTGGGCTCCTCAAAGGCCGACAGCCTGTCTGGCTCACCATCTATTTTTATCTCCTGGCACAGAGCCTGGCACATGATGGACCATCCTCAATGAGCTGTTATTACCTGCTGTCTCCCATCCCTCCTGTTCTTAGCCTTGTCTCTCCTGAATGAACTCTGATCAGCATTTCTTCATTCTTGCACTTGTCAAGATCAATGGCCTAATTCACATTTTTTAATCCTGGGGTCACATTTTCTGCCTTCATATTAATTTCTCTATCAGCAACATGTGACACAGCAAATCAGCCCTTCTTCCTGAGACACATTTTCACATGGCTTCTGGTCTCCCACTCTCTGGGTTCTCCATTTATCTCATCAGCTGCTCCTTCTCTGCCTTCTCTGATGATTCATCCTTTTCTCCCTGTCCTCTAAATGTCAGAGTGCCCCAGGCTTTCCTTTCCTCATCTGCACAGACTTTATAGCCTCAATGCTTTATTAAATATCAGCCATATGATAAAGACTTCAACCTT
The DNA here is from genome assembly GCA_004027475.1 of Anoura caudifer. NCBI lineage: Eukaryota > Metazoa > Chordata > Mammalia > Chiroptera > Phyllostomidae > Anoura > Anoura caudifer. The sequence goes on from PVKU01002767.1 coordinate 112,293, forward strand.
TATGTCTCAAATCAGCCTGCAAATCAGCCAAAGCTCTTCTCTCCAGCAAGAAGTAACTGCTCGCAAGTTCTACAGATATCAGGACCAACAGGGTCCCTTCTCACATGAGAGAAAGAGCATTCTTGTTTGTTTGTTTGTTTGTTTGCTTCTTTGTTTGTCTAGGTCAGGCTTCGTCATTCTTCATCCCAGATCATACACGAGGAGTTTGGAGTATGAAACATCCCCGGAACTCCAGAGACCCAATCTTCAGTTCTCCCTCCCTCTGACTTCTGGGTCCTGATTGCCACCCTCTGATCCTGGGTGGACAAGACACAGCCTAGATAAGGGGACATAGATGAACTGAGACAACCCAATGAAACTCAGGAAGGTTCCAGAGAAGGAGGAAGACAGAAGACGGGGGTGGGAGGCACTCAAAGACCACTCTCCAAGGACACCAAGAGACCAGCCCAGGCCTCCCGCTCTGGGCGATGCCCTCCTGGGCTGCACCTGCCCTTTCATTGAACTACTGCTCATGGCTCTTTCTACCCTCTCCCAGCCACCCATCCACTCAGGACTGCTCACCACATCGGACTGGTCAACACTGAGAGAGGTGTTTCTGTCTTAACGCACACAAATTGTAATTGATCAGCTGATTATAATACGTCATATAATAATTCTTAATAAACATAATTAAGCTACTTCTATGACAAACTGCTCTAGAAGCTTTCACATGCGCTCTCATTTACTCCTCATAAGAACCCTAGGAAGTAGATATTACTGTTCCATTTTACGGATGAGAAAACTGAGACTCAGATTAGGAATTTGCCCCATGGTTCTAAATTCGGTGATTTAATCCCTTCTGTTTAAAGTAAGTGTAATAAAATTATCTAAGAGAAATTTGAGACATCACCCAAGTCTCAAGGGAGTTAGAGAGGGAGAGCTGCCCAGTCTCTGCTCACAGGCCATCCTCCAGCCCGTATTTCTCAAGACGCCTCCACAGTTTTGATAAAAAGCCCCAGGACACTGGGTTGGTTTGGGGAAGTGAAAATGGCAGGATTAGCTGTCACCTCCTTTCTAAACTGGTCCCTCCTTCATCATCACTCAAACACTCCTGCGTTCAGGACAAGGGTCCCTGCCCACCCCAGGTCACCAGGAGAGCCTGCCCCACCCCCATCCTGTTCCCTGCTTCCCCCGCTTCCCACCGGCCCTGTGGGCCAAGAGCTGGTACCTGCTTCCCATGGGCTCAGTTCCAGGAGCCTTCCCATCCCTGACAGGAAAGGGAAGAAGGGAAGCCTGGGCAAAATGTCTTTTAGTGGAAGAATTGAATCACAAAATAGGTAAGAAATACCTTGCTTCCGAAGCTTACGGATTTTCTTCCTGAAATTCCAGCCGAAGAGCAGTACCAGAGAGGGAAAGCCACAACCCATTTCCCACTGCGGCATCCCGGGAATATGAGGCAGGCAAGGGCAAGGAACCGCAGCCTCTGCTGGGCCAGCCTCAAGCCTTTCCTCCTCCCCAGGCTGGAAGAACCACCCTCGCTCGCTCTCAGACCGGCACATGCTTGTAAATACTGCTCTGGTTCTGACTCCAGCACGGAAACTCTGGGATCTGCAGGCACCTGCCCCGGGCCCTCCCTTCCTCCTTCCCACACCAGTTCCCCTCCCCGCTCACCTTTATACACATGACTCTTGGCTTTTAAAGAGTGAACATAAAGCTGTCAGGGCCCACAATAAAAATAAGTGCCTCCTTTTACTTAGCAGCTAATTGTCAACTGCCATTCAAGGGATACCATGGAGGTGGGTTAAAAAAAAATCCCTCCCACAAGCCCTTACCAGCATTACCCCATATATCAAAGCATCTGGCAGGAACACAGGATTTCACTTAGCATTGATGAAGCCAGCCCACCCTTCCCTGGAAACGCTTCCACTGCCGCAGGTAGTCCAGTCAAGCCTTCAGAGAGAGGTCTTTCTTGGACGTGGGTTGTTGGAGAAACTGAGATGACTTTCCTCCTCCTGTTGAGATGATTTAGCAAATAGAGCAGCAACCCTACCAGACAGACCCAGGAGACTTGAAATGGACTCTTGGCATCACTGGGGTGGGAGATGGGGGTTGGGGTTGACGGATGGGGGTGGGGTGCTGATGGACAGGAGCAGGGAGGATTGCCAGGGAAGGCCCTGGGCCGTGGGATGCCGCCAAGCAAGTGTTCATCCCTCCATTCACTCACAGGCCAGGAATAGAGGACTCACCTTGGATACACATTCTCACTCATGGTGCATTCATTCCCATGTCCTGACAATGTCGCCTCTGAAATCTTTCACAGACCTATTTACTTCTCTCCATCCCTACCATGCCCCCCTCTTCCGAGCCACCTTAGAATGAAGACTAACATCTTTAACCAGGCTTTTTCCACCGTTATCACCTTCCTCTCAATCGAGAGCCTATTATTTCTGTCGCAGGACTTTGCCCATGCTATTTCTCCGATGGAGACACTTCCTGTTCCCATTTCTCTGCCTCGTTAGCCTCTATTGGCCCTTCAGATCTAATCTGTTCACTACTTCAGGGCTTCCCTGAATTTCTTGATAAACACAATCCCCTCCCACATGTTATCATGTGTTTTTCCTTTGTGGTACTCTTCAGAGTTGTCATTTTATGGTTTTCTTCAGATTTTTAAAAATTAACTTCTCCGTCTTCTACTGTACTGTGAGAAAACAGACTTCCTCTTGTCTTTTTCTCTTCTCTCTCTCTTCATCCCTGCCTCTCTCTCACTGTTGCACCCCTGGGGCTAGTACAGTGCTTGGCATATGACACATGATCAGGAAACATTTATTGAGTAAATGAATAAATTTGTATCTATCTGGTGTTGGGATCTGAGGGGAGAGGAATGAAGGAATTAACAAATATAAGTAAAAATCATCCCTCGTAATGTCCAGTTTAGCTAAAGAGAAAGAACCAGAACACATGGAGTAACAGTGAATCACGGCAGCAGCATACTCTCACAAGCTAAACTCTGCTTCAGATTGTGAAATCACGCACGGAAGGCCACAGAACTTAAAAGTGAGAGGAAGTAAAGGAACCTAGACATTCAACAATTCGCTATTCATATGCGCTATGCCGGGTGTTGGCAAACACACAAACACGCTTAACACATGGGACCTACCCCAGGGTCTTATAATCAATCTGGTTGGCCCGAGCAGAGCCATGCACAATGTAGTGCAGTGGTTATGCGCCCAGCAATGGCCTGGGAGCAAAACTCAGTTGGCCAGGCTCCAGAGGAAGAGGGCAAAGCAGGTCCCAACTGAGTAACAGTTTGCAACATGAACTGCCTGCTCCTGGGGATGGGACAGAGACCGGTTTCAATGTGGGAATCCAGGGAAGGCAGAGCCTTCTTACTAAAAGAACGGGGGTGTTTTGGAGAAAATGGCCAGCTGTGAGCCTGGGAACAGAAACAAAGATGTGATCTCCTCTCTTCCTTCCCTCCTACTCAAATCGGGAAAACCTGGAACCGCATCCAGCACTTCTGAGTAAGGTGCTGTTCTCTTAGGTGTAAGAAATATGAATTTGGTCTTTGACTCCTTTCCTGGCACAGGGCTCCTAAAACTCTTGGAATTTCCTGTACGAGGGTTATAAAGGTATCTTTTATCTTTTGGAAAGTACCTAAGGATGGGGTGGGGGCGCTTGTTGCCAGCAGAACCAACCATGTGATTAGAGGTTTGGAACTTTCAGTCCCACCCTCCGAACCCAGAACTTGGGAGAGGGGAGAGGGCCTGGAGGTTGAATCAATTGCCAATGGCCAATGATTTAATCAATTATACCTGTGTTCTGAAACCTCCATAAGGACCCCAAAGGACAGGCTTCAGAGAGCTTCTGGGGCGGTAAACACGTGGAGATGTGAGCAGAGCAGAGCTCCTGGAGAGAGTGTAAAAGCTCCGTGTCCCTTTCTCCACACGTTGTCCTACACCTCTCTTTCATCTGGCTATTTCTGAGTTACATCCTTTTATAATAACTCTCATTCAGCAAGTGAACTGGTTTCCTCAATTCTGTGAGCCACTTCAACAAATTAATCAAATCCCAGGAAGGGGTCATTGAAACCTCCAACCTATAGCCAGTCGTTCAGAGGCACGGATGATAACCTGGGCTTGCATCTGAAGCATGTGTGTGATTAAGGTCAGTCCTGTGGGACTGAGCCCTTAACCTGTGGGCTGGATGCTACCTCTGAGTAAACAGTGTCGGAACTGAGTTAAACTGTAGAACACAGAGCTGGTGTCTGAGACGTGTAGGAATCATCTACACAACCACATTGGAATTGGTTCCTGAATCAGATAAGGTAAGAGGAATGCTCGGGGCCAGCGACGAGGCAGGAGGAGCCCTGGGGAAGAAGTTGGGTATGTCCTGGAAACCATGTAAGCCATCTCTCCCATCAAGGGAGACAAGGAGCCAGAAAGGAGACTGGGGCAGGAAGCACTGCACAACTACCACGAGAATGATTTCTAAAACTTAAAGTTGGGATCATTACCTGGGGTGTATAGATGAACTGCAGGGATCTGAAATTATCCTGCAGTTGAACTCAAAATTGTTTTGTCTGAACATTTTTCTGGAGAGAGTATCCAAAGCTTTTATTGAATTCTTTAAGGGGTCTATTCATTTACTGAATAACGCAGATAAGCTGGTCGTCATTTAACAAAGTGGAGAGCCTAGGGGAGAAGAACGCAGTGCTGCTATGGGAAGAGGGGACCATTCCTTTGCCCATTCTTTTCATAAACATTTAGCGGGCATCCTATCTGATTACATTCTGAGATACAGCACTGCCCAAAACGGACGGGGAGGGTCCTGCAAGGTACATTGAAGCGTTCATTCTAGGGAGGGGATACCAACTGTGAACAAAACAAATGGGTGAAAGTGTTAGAAGGCACATGCCAAGGAGTAAAGGGAAGCAGGAAAGGCGGGCAGGGAGGGCTGGGAGTAGCGTGGGGAAGGGGTTCAATGTTGAATGAAATGATCAAGGGCAGACTCATTGAGGTGATGCCTGAACAAAGACCTGAAGAAAGCCAGAGACCAAACCGTACAGCTACCTGGGGAAAGAGAATTTTAGACAGAAGAAACAGCAAGTGCAAGGACCCCGAACCAGAAACATTTCTCCTCTTTGGAAAAAAGCACGGAAGCTGGTGAATTTGGAGAGGAATGAGCATGGGGAGAAGATTCTGGAAAACAAGGTCAAAGATAATGAGGGGGCAGATTGTACACTGTGAGTCATTGTAAGGGTTTTGACTTTTCCTCAAGTTATTGGACAGTGCTAGGTGGAGGAGGACCTTGGTACAACAGACAGGTTTAACAGGTTCACTCCGACTGCTCTGCTGAAAACAGACCGTAATTCAGACAAGACAGTATGGCACCTCAGCCAGGATGGCAGGAGCAAAGGTTGTGAGAAGCAGGGAGGTTCTGAGTGGAAAAAGCCACAGAGAGCCTCACAAGTCATCGCAATAAAGCAGCAGCAATGTTCTCAGAGCTTCCCAGTGGTTGCGGGTGCCCGCCCTGCCCATCTAGCGGACCCAGGGGGCACTTTGCAAGTGGCATCCTGCTGTGGGGAGGAGAGCCAACCGCGGAGGCAGGAGCCCTGACCCTGCTCCTCCGCAGCTGAGTCCCCCCTGGACGAATCATTTGCTTCTGAAGGACTGAAGTTTCCTGACTTACAAACGGGAAGAGCATACGCCTGACTTGCTCTGGAACCTCAAACTGGACTCTGCTGCCTTCAAATGGCTTCTCTTCCTGAGGTCTGTCATTTCGGGTTCAATGAGGGCCTTAAAGGACATCGGAAATGCCACTTCAGAGCCAAACCCTGTTGCTTGAATAGATCAATAGCGCGGTGCTCCTCTTTCCCCTCCGTGGACTTTCCCCTGCCCACAGGACTTATGCTTGACTTGCTTCTCAGGGTGGTGGCCTTGGGGTGAGGGGCGGGAGAAACCCCCATGTAGATTAGGACGGAGGGCAGCTGTTCACTGTGGCAGCAAGACTGAGCCGAGCCCCGCATGGACACAGATGCTGATTACAGCACACAGACAGTATTTCGACTCAGAGCAGGTGAATGATTAGACAATATCCACTACCCTTGTCAACACAGACAGCCTGAAGCACTGGGCTGGGGAAAATGGAGAATGTCAACAATTTCACAATACAGAGCAATAAGGGAGGTCAAAGCTAAGCTTCTGCAGGCTGGATAGCATGTAATAGAGCTTTAGTAAATAAATGATTCATCTCAGCCTGATTAACACCATAAAAATGTTGTGTTTAGGAAGTGGGACATAGTAGATGAGACTACGCTATTCTGTGATAGATTGCCACTGTTCAGGCAGGCACTCTCGAGTTTGGCTGTCTCATCCATCACTTTCCTTAGAGCCCCCAGTGGACAGGTTACAGGGCAGAGAACTGCCTCCCTGCCCCAGATCCTGGGATCACGGGTGGACTTCGGACACCAGCTGAGATCACCTGGGGAGGAAAGCTAGAGGCTTAACAACAAGCATGGCCTCAGAGTTGTCCTCTGGTCTTCTTTGAACATTGTGCAGGGAAAGATCATGTCTGGAGCTACTTCCTCCCCATCCCTGAGATGTTACAGACACCAGCCCAGAAAAGCCTGCCGGAGTCCTTACCTCCAGAGGGTGTGCCAGCAACTCTCCTAAGGAATTTAACCCACTCCTCCATCTCCGCCTGGGAGCTGGCCAAGAGGACATAGGAGTCCTGTCCCATGCGACTCTGGTCCCATGAAGCTGGAGGAAGAAGTAACAATAATGAAGGTCTCAGAGTGGTAAGGAGCTAGAGCAGGACAAAGCAAAGAGAAGCTGACTCTAAATCGCTTCCTCGGTTCAACTAAAAAACCAGTCAGACAACACCAGAGCATTATCTACTTATATCCTCAGGGGCACTGAATATCTGTGCACTCTTATTGTTTTTTGCTGAAGCTCTAACTCTATGGACAAACCATGACCATAATAGTTTGCAATCAGGATGCCTTGGGCTGAGTGCGGCTCCCATGGAGGACAGAAGCCATTTGCTACGAAAAAGGAAGAGGAAATGCATGGGGCAGTTTCAGTATTAGAGGAGACTTCAGCTCCTCGTGCCAGTCATGGACACGTCACAAGCTAGCCTGCACACGCTCAGTCGTGGGGGTGGGGAAGAGTACAGCAGCTCAGCGGGGGAGGGGCACCACACATGTGTATGTCGTTTTTCTCACAAAATCGGTGCCTCCTGTTCAGCATTACTGACTGCTCTCCTGCCTGCACAAGACATGGCAGATGGTAAGTTCTCAATACGTATCTAACAGACAAATGACGTTTGTTAGGGCTTTCTTTACCATTTTTACTTTAAACACAAGATTATAAACGGGTATGTATAGTGTTTCCTGACTTGGTGTTCTCACATTGACGAAGGGGTAGAGAAAATGACAGGGGGGTGGATGTGGTAGGGAAGAAGACCAAGAGAATGAGAAAAAGCGACAAAAGAGAAAAATAGGGACAGAGAAAGAGAAGAGAGGAAGAAGCACAGCATCACACGTGGGTCTTAGGAAACACAAGAAAATAATAGCAATCCCTTTCAATTACAACATACTATTATCATTTCAAAGTGCCTTTGCAGATTTCAACCCATTCTTCTCTCAGTGTCAGGCATTTCCCTCAAAGAGAACCTATTTTAGCACCAGATTTGTGGTCAAACCTGTATTTTCTTGCAGGAAAACAAAAAGACTTTTAACTTCCCATTGGTTCTAGTCTCTTGAGCCTAACTTAATGTCACCAAGCCTCACCTTCTCATACCCTTTGTGATGACCTAATGCTGAATCAACCTTATCGTGGGGTCATCAGCCCTTCCGAGCAGAAGCGTCAGTCCATGGAAGCCCTGGCTATTCAGGAACATCCTGAGGTCTGAGTGTTTCCGAAAGTAGAATGGGAAGCAAAATATTTTCAGATCAGAATTAAAACTTTCCATAGAAATCACAACAGCCCTTTGCTCTAGTGTCATTTCCACTCTACAGATAATGTAAATGAAGCCCAGAAATGCCAAGGCACCTGCTCATTTGTACCCAGTTAAGTCCTGCCAAACTCAGGGCAAGGCTCTTGGTCTCCCTTTTCCCAAAAGAGTTCCCACTAGCCCATATTGCTTCAAATTTTACCTTGGCCAAAATCCATATGGCATCCTTCCCCTCCATGCCTACACTCTAATCTACTGTGTTACTAAGAACGTGCCTTTGCAGTTTACCCTGTTTCCTGGGAGATCCTTTAGTGTGATCATGGCAACCCCATCGAGAAACATCCAGCTCTCAAGATGTTTCGGAGTAGCCAGGGCTCCCACGGACTCACCCTTCTGGTCAGAAAACCTGATAACCCAGCGACAAGATTAATCCAAAAGTGGGTCATCCCAAAGAGTAAAGAAGGTGATGCACAGTGATACTAACTCGGGTTCAAGAAACCAGAACCAAGAGGAATTTGAACATCTTTTGTTGCCCTATAAAAAAAAAATAATGTTCGGGCACATTGAGGTGGTAGGATGGGCTCTCTTTTGGGGAAACTGCCTAACATTAATTCAAAGCCCGTGAACAGCAAGTCTTCCCTCAGGGACATACTTTCTCTGGCTTACTTTGTTCAACCTGTATCACACGCTGGGCTGTTTCCCTTGTCAGAAAGGAGCCTCCCTTCTTTTCTGCCCCTCCCTAAGGAACTCTTATCCATTTTTGAAACCTCACTCAAATGTTGTCTTTTCTAGAGACCCTTTATGAGTATCTTCTCCTCTCTCTCCAAATTAAGTGCGGAGCCCCTGTTCTATAAACTCCTTAACATCTTACCCTTACCTCTCTCATAGCAATAGCTACACTACCCTGAACACCGGTTTTCTTATCATTAACATCAAGGTAATTACTTAATATGTCCCAAACTAAAACCCTGATCTTCCCCCAAAAAAACCTGCTGCAGGCACAAATCTCAGCAAATGCATCCTTCCCATGGGTCAGGTAAAAACCTTGCAGTCAGCCTTGACTGCTCTTCCCTACATCCAATCCATCAGCAAATGAAGTCCCCTCTACCTTCAAACTGTACCCTTAAAATGATTATTTCTCACTCCTTCACTGTTCCTATCTCTGACTTGGATAATTGCAATAGCCTCTTCACTGGTCTCTCTGCTCCATCCTTGCTTCTTTTTATTCTCAACTCAAAAAATTTTAAAATATAAGTCAGCTCATGTCACCTCTTTGCTCAAAACTTCCCATCCTTGTAGAATAAAAACGAAACATTTTTACAATTGTCTGCAAGTGCCTGTAAACTCTGCGCTCACCCTTGACAATCTCCTACTCTCTTTTCCTGTCATTATTCCACAGTAACCACACTGGTCTCTTTGATGTTTCCTGAGCATGCGAAATAGGCTCAGAGACTTTACACTGACTGTTTCCCTTCCTGGAATGCTCTTCCTCCAGATGTGTACTTGGCTTACTCCTTCAGCTCCTTGCCACCTCTCCTCAAAGGTCATCTTCTCAATGATGCCTACTCTGCCTGCTCCATTTAAAATGGCAAATCAACCACTTCCATCCCACCTTGACCAGTACTTTCTCTTTCTTTGCTTAAATTTTTTTCTATAGTGCTATTCCATCATAAAAACTATAGAATTTACTCATTCATTTGGTTTTTTTGTCAGTCTCCTCCTATGTAGGCTGCATGCAGGCTATTTTATTCTTTGCTGGATTTCCAGTTCCTACAATAGTGCCTGACTCATAGCAGGTGCTCAATAAATTTGTTGAATAAATGAATGACATCTAATAAGGCAGCACAAGAATTAAAAGCAACATATGCAGAAGAAATAACCCCCTTATCCCTGGTGACTCCCTTTGGGTGGAAGAACAGACCATTTTTCCACTAGAGGTAATAGAGAGGGGAGCCAGCCCTGAATTTTTGCCTGTCCCAAATAAAGAAAACATAACTACAAGAAAAGTCTTCTCTGTGACCTTTATGCAAATCACACTGATGACCACAGACAGAGGGCCCTGATTAGGAAGGTCATTTCTTATGCCAGCAATGGCCCCTGAGAATCATCTTGCACAAGAGGATGACAAAAAGAGGGACTGAAAATTCTCTGCATCATAACCTAAAAGGTTATCTCACTTTAGGTTGCGAGGAGCCTTGGAAATGATGGCACCTTTAGGCAAATTATTCCCCACCTTACTATTGCTTTAGAATTGTTGTTCATCCTTATGAGTCTCTATGTGTGTGTGCGTGCATGTGTGATTTGTCTAAGAAGTTCCCCAGCAGCCCAGGAGATGGTTGCAAGTGTAAGTGATGATGAGAGAACAAATCTTCATTTTATCCTAGCACAGCGATCCGTGAGGGTGCTGGACTTTGGTGCAAAGACCTTGGTGAATTTGCAGCTGGAGCTTTCAGTAGGGCTACCTAAACTGAAAAGTCAGGCTTTGGGACATGTGCTACCATGGATGGCTGCATCTCACGAATTGTGCTGGGGAATCAATGCTAGGAATGGAAGACATCCTTGGGAAAAGGGTGGGTTTTCCTGGAGAGAAAAGACTGAAAAGTAAGTGCCTCCTCTGAGGAGGAAGAGAGATGGATAAACCTTCAGATAAGAAAACAAGAGCGTGCCTGTGAGGGGCTACCTGGGAAGAGCTGCACTTAAAAAAAAAAAAAAAAAAAAAAAAAAAACACCGCATTTTTCTGTTTTTAATAAATAGTCATAGCCAGTTTTAGGATTGGCTTCCACATTATAATTTTCTCTAGTTCTTCCCAAAATGACAAACACTTACATGGCACTAACGGTATACCAGGCACTGTGCCGAGTGTTTCACATATATTTCTTTATTTAATCCTCACTATTATCATCACTGTCTCCATTTTACAGATTAAGAAGCAGAGGCAGGGAGAAACTAGGTAACTTGATCCACATTACACAAACAGTAAGTGGCAGGGCCAGGTCTTGGACCTGGGCGGGATGGCTCCAGACTGGGCACGTCCCACCTCTGCACCACGCTGCCTTCTCCGTCACGTTCCATGTGTACACAGCTGCCTTGTGTGAGTGGGAGGGAGGGAGTTAAGGGAAGGGGTGTTGGGGGCCCTGTGGCTTCCCCTGTCATGTCAGCAGGGTGGCAGCAGCCTGGCTGCACAGCCAGGACAGCAGTTCTGGGGCTCCTGGCGGGGCCGGGGCTGGCAACTGAGCCAGAGATAGGGACAAGCAGCCTCAGTGTGACAGTCACACAAATACAAACAAACTCCCCTTGAAACAAGTTGAGACAAATTCCCCTTGCCCCCGATGCATTCCAGGAAAGCAAAGTAACTCTTGATTGGGAACAGCATCCTCCACTGTGCTGCTCACACGTGAATTACAGCACCTGACACATGCTAAGCGCCCCGCAAGTCAGAGCTGTCATTGCTTATTAGGTCACATTGAACCGTAGAAGACTGTTGACTGTGGACCACTTTCCACATTCCAAAATGGCAATTTCGCATGGTTCAATTTATAGGTTAACTATTAACTATTAATTTTAATGTCCTACTCACCTTCCAGACTTCACTTGTTTTAGTGAGCAGGGAGGATGGACTTTTCTGATCAGTGCCCCACTGCCTAGTGGAACACCTGGCTCCACGTCCACACTCATGAATGCACCCAGAGTTGAACCGAATGCACACTCGCTTAGTCCACTTGCTGGTTAATGAACTGGTATACGTTCATGGTCCATATACAGAACTACTGTGCATCCTTTTTAGGTTGGTGGGCAAGCTGTTGACAGACTCACTGAATATATCTGACTTCCAGGACCCAAAAGAAAATGGGAATATGATACACCTCTGTCCCACCTGTCCTTGCTTACCTGGAATGATTTCAAAGACAAACTTCCCTGCTTCTTCTGGGTTTGTGGCAATCTCCTTGATCGTACTTCCTGGTAGATACATACAACCCTGAAAGATCAAAAGTCAGGCCTTTCAGATGAGCAGCAATTGTATCACCTATTAGCTAACATTAAGTTGAAAGGCAGATAGGATGGGGAAGGGATAGAGAAGAACGTGGAAAACTAGCTTTGAATGGGGCCCTTCTGCCAGTCAGGCCTTGGTCTAACTAAGTGGTCGCTATCTGAGAGCAAGCTGGGTGTCTAGAGAGAAAAGAACAAGGTCCCGACAGGAGAATGAGCTGAAGGGCATCATTACCCACAATTGTCTCTTCCCACTTTTCCCCAGACCCAACTTCCTGGCTAAAGCAGACACCAGATCTGCGAGAAGGCAATGCTGAGACTGGGTGGACCATACATACCCCCTGGAGAACTGAACCACAGTTAGCCATTCAAAGGTGTGGAGTCTCCCCCCTTGCTAAGCACCTTGAATAGGCTACTCATTCAGTCCTTCTAGCAATCCTCCAAGCGAGGTTTCATTATGCCCACTGACAAGTCAGAAAACTGAGGATCAGAAAGATTCTGTAATTTGCCCAATGTCATAGAGCCGGTAAGTGGCAGAATAGGAAATCACCTCAGAAGTGTGTTCAAAGCCTCTTACACGTGAATGTGTTATTAGAAAAACAAGTCACTTCCACCGTGTGTGTTCAACGCCTCACCCTACACAGTGCGCTGTCATATGTCCGTCTCATCAGCCCCCACAACAGCTCAGATCAGCAAGACTGCCACTTCTATTTTGCACATAAGGAAGCCAAGGCTTTGAAAGTCTATGTGACTGCATGAACGGACGTAGTTCACATGTACTAGAGTTAGTGACTCATAATTTATACCTCACTGGCTGTTGGAGGTAGCATGTCTGATTCTGAGCTAAGTAGACATGCATGTCTCTATTCTAGAACAAAGTGCAGGTGAAGAGGACTGGCAACAAAGAAGCTATGAAGGCGAGAGTCTTAAGAAACTCTCAGATCAGCTAAGGAGCTAGAAAGAATAAATGTTTCTTGAGTGTCTAGAAAAAAAAAGGTCTAAGACTGAGTGAGAAAGTGGAAGAAAAAAAAGAAATGGAGAAAAGGGAAGAGGAGAAGAAAAGTGAGGAAGGATAAAGGAGGAGGAGGAGGAGAGGGAGGGGGAAGGAGACGAAGAAAAAGGAAAAAAATAGTCTGTAAAAGGGAATTCTTCATGTTTTTTACACTTCTCTAATTTTACTACTTAAAAATAACCTCCACTTGCATGGTCCTCACCATCTTTAAATATCAATGACCTCAGAAAAAAATTACCCTGAGGTTGTGCTGCTGGGCTACTTTGCATGAGTTAGGGCACTAAAATAAAAAGCCCTGTTATTTTTAGTTAGACGGGAGCACCGCCTGATAGGGAGGGGGAAAAAAGAGGTACCAGCCTCTCTCAAGTGCCTCTCTAAATTCTTATTTGATACCCCAAATCATTTCACCCAAAAATAGTAAAAATTAAATATCAAATATGTAAATACTATTTTTTTGAGGGATTACTAGATGACAGGCTCTGTGTTAGATGTTTGAATATATTATCACATCTAATCTCCAGAAGAACTCTGTAAGGGATGACTGATATTTTCCTCATTGGAGAGATAAAAAAGTAAGGCTCTGAGAGGTTAATTAGCCAGTCCAACGTCACAAAGCCAGTTAATAGGAAAGCCGTAATTTAAACGCTGGTCAGTGGGATTCCAGAATTACGAGGCTTTATTTACAGGTCCTACTTTCTTGCTGAAAGAAGTAATGATCAGAGTTAAACTAAATGACACCAAGGCATGACAAATTGTAAGACATTTCCCCAGACTGAGCACCATGGCCTTGAACAGGAGAGAGGAAGAGCAGGAAATAGTAAAAAGCATTAGGGAGGGTGGGGGTGGGGGTGGGCTGGGGACAGTGATAGGGAAGAAGCATTGTCTGAAAAAACGAAGGACCTAAGTTGCCCACGGCCACTTCTGCCTACTTAGCAAGTTGATGGGGTAGACTCTGCCCACGGAAAGAGGGAGAGGTTTTCGCTGGAGGCCACGAATCCTACAGCAGTGGTGCTGGGGAGAGGTGTGTTGGTGGTAATACCAGAACTCACTTATGTTGGCTTAGAACTGTTACATTTTCAGGAACTCTGTGAACCAAATGTTAAATACAGCCATTCTTAAAAGTCAAATTCTATAAAATTACAATGAAATGTTTTATACTAAAAATAAAGGTAATAATACTGGAGAACTCATCCCTTCCTAATTATTTACTAATTTTAAGCATGATTTTTGTTCCAGTGTTTATTCACATCTAATCTCTGTGGTGGAAATTCTACATAACACTGTGCTACTACGGCACATTTCTTCTCAACTCTGTGTTCAGTGACGTCACGTTGGCGGCTTGCGTCAACCAGGGCGGGAGCACTCACACCACAGAAACTGGCGAATGCTGCATCCAAATCAGCTCCCCCACCGCAGTATTCCCCAGCACGCCACTGTCGACAACCACCTGCGTAATTTCGCGGAAAGCAGGAGACGAGGCCACGGGACAGTTCGGCCAGGATTATGGAAACCACCATCGTCGCAGAGGCTTGAGGGCAAATTGCTGAGATTCTGTTTTAAACAACTTCCCTGACAAGGAGACTTTTGGGATGAGTTATACAAAGCTAGGTCAGAGAGTTACAGAGCATTAAGCTGTGAGAGCTAGGCAGGCCTTTCTGAGATCTCAAACAAAAAAAATGCACAGATTGCCTTCCATCAAGCCTAGAGGCTCTCAAAAGAGTGTGCGCAGGGGTCCATCATTAGCATCCCGTAGCTTACGTGATCATTATGTGATCATTCTCCTTTGTGGGGCATTAGGTCCACCATTTCCCACTCTAAGTAGCACTCCATATGTCATTACTTTTGTTTGGATAGGTTCTTAAACCAGAATGATTGGGTATGGGGTTTGTTTGTTTTTGTGGGGCGGGGGGTGGGGTTGGCTCTTGGAAATCTGGCAAATTGCTTTCTAGAAAGGTTGCACCAACTTACACGCACACCATCAGGACGTTTAGGGCCTTTCCATCTATCTGACTGCTCTTAGACTTTTAGGGTGTCCTTTTCTGAGGTTTTCTGGGATCAGTGTGTGTGTCCTTTTTAAATTTACAATGAGTTTGTATTTGTGTCATAGAAAACTTAGAAACTAAACAAAAAAGAAAAAATTTTAAATTATGTGTAACTCTAGCACCCAGAGGTAACCACAGTTAACACTTCTGTGGATTTCATTCCCAGCCTTTTTCAATAAATACAGGTTCATGATTTTTTTCCTCAAGAATGGGATTAGTATACACTTCATCCTTTGTTGTAAACTACTTTTTTTTTTCCAAAACAGTAATATTATGGATATCTTCCAATTTCAGTAAGTATTAATTTAGGGTATCAATGGCTGAATTGCATTCTATTGTGCGTGCGTGGGGGCGGAGGGGGGGAGAAGTCCCCTGATATAATTACATAATTTAGCCTCTGCCACTGGGCATTGTTCTCATATCACCACTATAAACAACACAGTGGTGAAAACCTATACAGCTAAGTTTAATATCTACACCAATGTTAACCACCCACTTAGGTTAAATCCTTAAAACTAGAAACGCAGGGTCAAAGGGTTTGCATTTTTAAAAGGCATATGGCCCTCCAGGAAGGTTGTATGAATTCCCATTTCCACCAGTGGTGCACGGAAAGTCCTGTTTCCTGCCTCGCTGAAATGTTTAGAAAACCTTTGCCAATTTGATTAAAAAATCTTTGCCAATTTGATAAAGGGACAGTGGTATCTCATTGGCTTACACTGCGTGTCTTCAATTATTACTGAGATTGAAATTTTTTGTGTGCTTTTCAGGCATTGCAGTTTTAGGGAAATTGTCCATTTGTGTCATTTGCTCATTTTTCTACTGAGCTGTTTCCTAGAGGCTTGAAAGAATGCTTTAAATATTAAGAATATTTATTTACTATAAGTATACAAATAACTTTCCTATTTATTTTTTGCTTTTCCACTTTATTATGTTGGTTTCTAAGGTGCAGACGTTTTAATTTAAATTTGCTTTCCTTTGTGCTGTTTTTGTTGCTATGCTTAAAAAACTCCTGCCTCCCAAAGATTACAAGAATAACTACATTTTCTGTTAGGATTTTTATTCACTTGTTTTTTACATTTAGGCCTTTAATTCATCCAGAATCATGAATGGCGTGAAACATAATGTGCAATTATGCCTCTACTTTTTCTTAAGAATTTAGCTCATGTCTGTTACTTTCATTTCATTTTAGATATTTGCAGTGTCTATGGATTCCAAAACAATATACTAAATGATAGCACAATAACAGTACAATATTTTGAATAGATTTTTCTTTATCTTAATAAAATAATTATGGATATATTAAAAGTTTACAAGACTATCCTTATAATTCTTGTTTGTAATGATAATATAGGAACATTAGCCCAATGATGTTCTTACATTATCATGAATTATAAAATGTCCATACAATAGATTACTTTACTACCATTAAGAATTACATTGTAGAATATTTAATTAGAATGAACAATATTCATGACATATTATAACTTTTAACTAGAGAATATTATTCCACTTATGCATTTAGAATATTAATTTTTAATTAAATAATATTATTATTTTGCATTTAGAATAAACAAGTTTCTGAATGTACATATATAGAAGAAACTGGAAGAAGTAAGGATTTGGATGATTATTTTTGCTGATGGGATAATTTTTATTTCTTACTTTGTGTTTTTCCACATCTTACAAATTTCCTGCCAGGCACACATATAGCTTTTGTAATCAAAATACACATATCTACACAGAGTAAAATATCTTTCTAAGAAATTCATTTTATTTCTAAAAACCTTTTTTAAAAACTTTTTATATCTGAAATGAGTACTTGATTTTACCCAAAGCTTTTTACAGCCATCGATTTAGGGGTTGTGTGGTTGTACTTATATGACTTATTGATCTTGACCTCTTGACCCGATGCATTATAGCAACAGATTTCCTACAAAATAAACCATACTAGCAGCTTTATCTAATTATCTCAAGATAATGTAATCCTGAGAGGACTTTGGATTTCCTTCTCCAAAAGTAAGGGAGAGAAGCTAGGACCTTCAATAAATTATTTTACCCTTTGACATCAGTTTATGCTTTTATAAAACTGTTTTCTTACACATGCTTTATATCATTTGATACTGTGACAAATACAGGCCAGATATGATTGCTCCACTTTACAAAAAAAAAAAAAGAGGGGTCTAGAAAAATTAAATAATTACATGGTCAGATGATAGTCAAGCCAGAAAAACAACACAAACTTGTAGAGAACACACATTTCACCTTCCATACTCCATGGAAGTAAATCCCACTGAGCTGTCCTTTCCACTGATTCTGGAAGGCCCACACATTGTCATCATCGCCCTCACTCCCTGCTGATGGAAGGCTTCCTGCAGCAGCTATCAACGTACCAGTCACCACCATCTGAGCCTGTAACTACCCAGCTCTGATAGACCTGGGCTGTTCATAAAGGGAAGGAAGTCTGGTCACAATGCACAGGACACTGAGCAAGAACCCAGTCTGCAAGGGGGTCTCTGGCCCTTCTGTAGCATCTGCAGTGACGGACACTCACAGCCCTCAGTGGAGCACCTTGTTAACCAGGTGCTGCCGATGCCTTGGGGATCCTTAAGTCTCTCCTTAACCATCCTCTACCAAAATCACCGTCTCCTTTCTTTACATATGCTGCCATGTACCCCCAATATCTTCACCCTTCTTGGGGCTTTGAGTGGGGGAGACAGGTCCAGAAGGTTGCAGACCAGAAGGTCTGTCTTCCCTAATAAGTTCTTTCTGGCCAAGCCCACTCTTCCACCTCCAGAGACATGAGCTCTAGATAGGGTGACCAGTTACCCTGATTGCACAAAGACATAAAGTTTATACCTGGGGTCTCAGAATAACTGTTAATAGCACCCCCTTTCACTCTCTTGCACCATGATGGCCACAAAGAACCAATGATGCTGTGACAAAAGATTTAAGCCCAAGCCCTGGCCGGGTGGCTCAGCTGATTGGAGCTTCATCCCTTATACCGAAACATTGTAGGGTGAATTCCTGGTCAGGGCACATACCTAGGTCATGGGTTCAATCCCAGGCTGGGGAGCATATCAGAGGCAACTGATCCCTGTTTCTCTCTCACATCAATGTTTCTCTCTCTCTCTGTCTCTCTCTCTCTCTAAAATCAATAAACGTATCCTCAGCAAGGACTAAAAAATAAAAGATCTAGGCCCAAGGTTTAGGATCAAAGCCATCTCTAGCCCCATTTAGTACATTAGGAAATCCTGTTAGCTATGCTTTCAAAGTATATCAGGAATCTGATTATTTTCCTGCAGCCCACAACTCCCACTGAGATTCTAAACATCATAACCTCTCACCTTGTGCCTCCTCCTTTCGGCCCTGAATCTATGTTTGAACACTGTATCTGGAGCCATCTTTTTTACGACATAAGTCAAAGAATTCCCCCTTTCCGCCCATCACCCTCAGTGCAAACCCTCCAGTCCTTCCCATGACATACAATGTCCTTTGCAATCTGTGCCTCAGTCCTCCATCTCCCACCCCCCACCTCCCCGACCCCAGCACCTCTGATCCTCTCAGTCCTTAGCTCTGCTGACCACACACTGACCTCCTTGCTCTTCCCCACACATGTCAGACATGCCCCAACTCAGGGCCTTTGCACCGGCTATTCCCTCTGCCCGAAGTGTTCTTTCCCCAAGATCTGCCCAACTGCTTGTCTCTTCTCCTTAGAAGTCTCCCTCCTCAAACGTCACCCTCTTCATAAGATCATTTTGACCACCCTTTTTAAAATTATAAACCTCTCCCAAATGCTTGACCCACTGTGAACCCGTTCTAGTTTTTCCTCGTAGAACTAGTGATTTTCTAACAAACTACATAAATTTTGTTATTTATTACATTTATTCTCTGCCTTTCCCCTCATCTAAGTTTGACATGGCAGATTTTTATCTATGTTGCTCACTGGTTTATTTCAAGTCCAAGGACAGGGTCCAACATATAATAGATGCTATCAATAAATATTGATTGAACAAATAAATGAAAGCCCCCAAACCAGTTTTCCTAAACCCAAATCCACTCTCTCTGAGCCCTTGTACTCAGCATTACCATCGAGACCATGTGGCCAGCCCTGACGTAGAGCTGCATTTTAGGGAGTTCCACAGTGTTCATCTCAGGGCTGACTGGGGAAGGATCGCCCTGCCATCTTTGCAACTCAGGACATGTACCTAGAAAATGCTAGAAAGGAGAAAGTAACCTCCTGGATCGCCCTGCCACCTTTGCAACTCAGGACATGTACCTAGAAAATGCTAGAAAGGAGAAAGTAACCTCCTGGATCGCCCTGCCACCTTCGCAACTCAGGACATGTACCTAGAAAATGCTGGAAAGGAGAGAGTAACCTCCTCTCAGATAAATGTGTGTCTAGCCCTAGTAGGCAGGAGAGTTTACAGTGATTTAGGTGGCCTCCGCAACCCCCTCCTGCATGCCCGAACAGAGAGCTCTGGGAAAGGGGACAGACAGCCTGGCTGGTACCTGTGGCTTCGTGTCCTCTTCGTCCTTGTAGTAGTAGAGCTGCTGCGCCCTCAGCACGAAGTACCTCTGCTGCCAGTTTTTCACAATGGACCTCTGCTTCTTCAGCCAGCCCATCTTGATAGGCCTTTCCATCGGGTTGGGGGTGGAGGACAGGTGGAAGGCCGCCATCAGCTCACCGGTCATCACACTCCTTGATCGAGCTGTGGAGAGGGATAGACAGGCAGTCTGAGAGAGGGACATGAAGCAGTGCGCAAAGAGCGGGTGGAGAGGTGAGAGAGGAACCCCCGAGGGGGCCGAGAGGTGGGTGGAGCCCCAGCCAGGTCCACCTCAAGCATCCAGATCTATCTCAGAGAAAATCCCCGGTGACCCAGAGCCGACAGCTCCAGCTGAGGCCGAACTGAGACCTAGAAGGAGGTGAGAGCCAGCAGCCCGGTGCACGCGCAGTCCGGCAGCTGGGGTTGGCCCCCTCGTTGTGCAAAACGAAACATTGGCTGGAGACTTCTGAAGAGGAAGTGGCCGCAGCATCTGACAAAAGGTGCTTCCTTTTTCCTGCGTGGGAGTCAGTATCTGACAAGAGAGAGGAGAAAATAATGCCTCGCTCTAAGGGCTCAGGGTGAGTCCCGCGCAGCTGCACAGGCACCGGAAGCTGCCGGGCATTCTTTATCAAGGAGGAGCTGGTGCGCGTCGCTCTGGCCTCACTGTCAAACAGAGTCCTTCCCTGATTGAACTGCAGGACGTCAGCCATCCACACAGTCAGCATGCAAGAAGCTGGCACCTCCTGAATTTTCCTGACAAGTATCATTGAGGGCCATTCTGTCCCCTGTCCACTGAGAGTGTTTACAGCCCTTTCTGCTAGACCAAGGGCCTCCCGGTAGCTGCTCTCCCGTTCCCTTTTCAGTCAGGTTGTCCCTCCTGTGTGGCTGCAGCACATAAGAGTCCAAAAGGAAAATGAATCAGCCAGCAGAACACAGATGCAGAATTTGAATCCAGACCCCTCAACCCACTGCATTGTGCCGTTAGCTTTGGTTTTTACACAAGAACTCTGCCTGTCATTGGATCAGGACCAGATGTCCACGGTTTGTCTCCACGGTCCTTCCCATCCAGTACAGCTCTCTCCTTTCCCTTCCTCCACAGTGACGGATCGCCCTGCCCGTGGTCCCATTTCAACACGTCCTCTGAGCCTCCCTCGCCTTCCATCTTTCCCGGACATTCAACAGTGCCCTCAAAACCACACTGGAGCTCCTTGTCTCCTCGGCCTTGCACAGTGCTCCACACTTGCCAGTCCCCAGCGTCTACATTCCTCTCTGCTGGAGGAAGTCTCTGTCTCCCAATGCCTTTATTCAGCTTTTGCCAGTTCCCGGAGCATCCACAACTGAACTAAGCCAGCTCCACTCTCCCCACATCGCATCTCACCGGGTTAGAGACCAGTTTTTCCCTCCCTGGCACGTTCACCCCGAGTCCATCATGCAACTTCTCCGTGTCTCAGTTTACTTACTGGTTAAACTAGGACAGTAATAATCCCTACTCCATGGAATTGTTGTGAAGACTAAACAAGCTTACGTATATAAACCACTTAGCACAGCCGCTGGTCCAAGGTAGCAAATGTTACTTTTTTTAAAGAACATTTTATTTATTTATCTTTAGAGGGAAGGAGAGAGGGAGAGAAATATAATGTACAGTTGCCTCTCGTGCATCCCTTGCCAGGAACTGGCCTGCCAGGCATGTGCCCTGACTGGGAATCAAACCGCAATCCTTTGGTTCACAGGCCCGCACTCAGTCCACTGAGCTACACCAGCCAGGGCATGTTACTTGTTTTTATCAACAGCTGACTTTACTTCCTACTGCCAGGATGGAGATCAGCTTCAGGAGCTCCCTAAACTTCTTTCTCCATCTCAAACTGCCATTCCATCATCAGGCTTTCTCTCCTCCTTCATCCCTATCCCTAATACACTGAATTGTCAACTTTTCCCATTGCTTTGGATTCTCTTCTTTCTATTTCATCCCAGGCCTGTGGTTTTCAACCTTTATTTATGTTCATGACATAATTTCAAATACTAAAATTTTATACGGCATTAGAGAATCAATCATTCTTCCATCAGCTCTAGTCACATACAGAGTTACCACCCTATTCACATGTGCCGCCTTTCAATCCTGTACTGCCATCTGATGAGGACTCTGCCCTAACTGGGCTCCCTTGACCCTCACATTTCTTCCTTCTCAGGTGCTAGCTTGCGGTCACCCTTACTTCCCACCAGGGACTGCAGAGGTCGTACTATGTTGTGCACAAGGGACGAGATACACTTGATTCAACAACCTCCTGTTGGACAGGTATCATCATAAGAGTGCACATACTCGATGGTAGTAAAAAGTAATCCGACATTTTGATGACAATTTTTCAGCATAATTACAAAGGGTTTGCTTTACATCTGTGTGTCCTGGAATTCCAATCAAAATTTTTCTCAGATGTTGCTCCTTAGTTAACCGCTTCTCCCAGATCTTCCATCTGTAACCTATAGAACAGACATGGGCTAACGACTCACTCTAAGGCTGCACAAATGATCCAAAGGAACCTCAGGAGGATTTCAGCAGGAATACAATGGAGAGGAGGGAATCCAAAGAATGGTGTACAGCTCTGTGTCTCCCTAGGTCTGAAAATACAAATTGCAAAGACTCATACATGCCCTAGGAAGAGAGAAAATAGTAGGGAGAGATGAAGAGAATGATTCACACACACAGAAAAAAGGTGGAAGAGTGAGGCATTGTGGCAAATGCTGGGGGATTCTTCCCGCCTTAGTATAGCCTCTGCGTGGCCCAGCCCAGTGTGACTTCTGTAACCATGAAGCTGAAGCAACATTAGACTCGGGAGGGAGGGACCCCTTCTAGCAGGGGCATAATGCGGAGTCCTCACTTAGCTTCTGGGTGATCACATCACCATACGGAGCCAGCACAGGAGAGGAGGAAAACAGACAGATGACACCTGGTGATTACAAGGACTTGGGCTTCAAGGGCTACACCCAGAAACCCAGGAAAATCATTAGAATCTCTATAGAAGATAGGAGAAGCTAAAGGCCTCAAACGGCGTTGAAGAGGGGGGATGTGGGGAGCAGGAGCAAAAACAGACACTATAGATTGAAGAGAACCAACAGCACGGAAGAACTCATTGCTGGGATACTCTTCTATCATTAGCTTTGAGAAATTTGTTATGCTTTGTTGTGGCAAAAACAACAGTGACAAAAACAGACACACATATAAGCAAAACGTCCCCCTAGAAGCATCTGTGCATTGCAGAATGTTCTAGCAAAGGTAGGTATGAGGATCTAATGTTCTTAGATTCGGCCAAGAGGAGCTTAGTTGCCACCTTATCTGCCCGCGTATTGTCAAGGCCTTGACTAACCATCTTTTAAATTCCAGACGTGATGCTGTTCACCATACATCCACCCAGCGTTTCCTGAGTGCCTGTCATCATCCCCAGCGTAGGTGCTATGCCTGTGGTCGCTGGGTCATGTGTTAAGATTTAGAGTGTGGATGGCTCAGTGCAAACCTCTCCACGCTGCTGACATCAGGCCCAAACATGGGGGAGACGACATCTGGGGCTCCAACGAGCCAGTGACTAAGCAGGGGAACTTTCTGTCCTGTTCGGGGCCATCTTTCATCCCAGCCCCCAGCCTCGCTCATCAGCCAGGCATACCATGAGACGACGGAAAGATCAAGGAAGAAAGCCTGCTGGGCCGTAAGTTTGGCTTGGTTTTCACTGACTTTCCTTATTAGCTCCTTTGAACAGTCTCTCTTTGTGGGTGTGACTTGTTCCCGGATAAAGTAAACAAAGAAATCTGTTACTATTAATGGAACTATTTCTCATAATGAAAATAATAACTATGATAAGCTTCACTTGTGATCCAGAGGCTGCACACTGAGTGCACGCTCCCAGCCCTGCAGGAAGGGTTTCTGAACCAGGTTGTGGGCTGGAGAGGGGGCTGCAGGCAGACCAAGGAGGCAAAATGGGAAGACAGATACAGAACACTCTGGGGAAGGGGGAAATGAGGGCCCATTAAGTCAGAAACCCACCCTTACTCTAGTAGAAGGAGAAAAAACAGTCCTTAGCATTGTGCTGTCTGGTACAGCAGACACTTGCCATGAGTGACTATCTACAGGAAAATGAATTAAAGTCAGTTACTCAGTCACAGCAGCCACATTTCAAGTGCTCCGTAGCCCCATGTGGCTTGTGGCCAGAGCGGTGGACAACACAGATAAAGAATATAGCCATCATCTAAGACAGTTCTATTGGTCATCATCGCAGAAAGTTCTACGGGCCAGAATCTGAGTGTTATCATTACTAAACATGGGACAAAAGAGGCCATAAACATTGGACAGCATTTCATCAAATAGAGAAATCAAACTGGAGGGCCCCAGAAAAAAGTGGCTTCAGGTGGCAGAGAAGTCCCACCTTGATCTAAGAGATAACAGGGAGGCCCATGATAAAATGCAGACAAGTTCTATCATTGTACTGCATATACTGAATTTTAGTGCGCAGGTGAGTGAGGGCACCGGAAAGGACAGAAGAGAAATGGAAGAAGTACACATTCCCAGGAATGCTGTTTCTGCAGAAGCTAGCTGTTTTTTTGCCTCAAGTTAGAACAAAAAAAAAAAAAAAATTAAGGAAGTATAGACAGAGAGGTCAGCTTGGGAAGTGTTATCACTTACTTTTTCTATCTTCCCATCTTCTGACCTCGAACACCACCCCCCCACCCCCCCCGCCAAAATAATCAATCACAAAATCTTCTAGGGTCTACTTTTAAGATAGTTCTTTCTGTTCTCAACTCTGCCTCAGTTTAGATTCTATTTTAATGACGGCTCTTGTTTATCCTTCAAGACTTACTTCAGGCCCCACCTCCCATGAGAAGCTTTCTCAGCCCAGCCGGACTCGATTACTCCCTGGGCTCTCTTCCTTCTTAACTGGGTCCATATGGCCATCAAAGCAGTTATCTTCCTGCCTCATCCTTTTTCTTACTGTCTTCCCTCCCCACTACCCTCTAAAAAGATAGGGGCTCTGCTTTGATGCTTTGGACTTGCTCATTCTTGTATCCCCAGCAGGCAAAGTGAAATAGGGTACAGGCTTTTACATACGCAGCCTTGGGTGAGTCATGTTCTATCTCTGAGGGTTCGTTTCCTCCTCTGTGAAATTGTGATAATAATATGTACCTTTCGGGATGGCTAATCTGCAAAGATCAATAATGATAAGTGGACAGGCTCTAGCCAATATCTGTTTCTTAAAACATAGCCATTATAAATGGAGGCTATCATTATTAGCACTATTAGTATTAGTATGTACTCAATTATATATTAAGGGAGAGAAAAGGGAGAGAGAGGGAGAAAAGGAAAAGGGAAGGCTAGCTGAACATTATATAATATTCCAGGTGCAAATCCAGAGCATGAATTAGGATCATGGCAGTGGAAAAGGAAAGAATGAGAGACACAGCTGTGTAGCAAACTACGAGACCTCAGCAACTGGCTGAACAAGGAGAACTGGGAGGCAAAGACTTTTGGGAGATTTGGGGTTTGAGTGGCTCAGTTAAAGTAGCCTTCTCTGCCCACTCATTTGACACACAATGGCTAAACACTTGGCATGGACCAGGAACCCTGTTGGGTTCTGGGATATAAGATCAACCAGACACAACTCTAGGCCCAAGTAGCTCATAGATCTGGGAGACCTGTTCATGGAAGCAGGGAAGGAAGTTAGAGAATAAGGTGGGTGTGAACGGGTAGAGCAACCAGCTCTGGGATTGATGAAATATGAAGGTGGACTGACAGCTTCAGATTCCCTAGAGTTCTGGCTTTAACAGGTAAAGCCTGTGGATTAAGCAAGAAGGAGAAAAAAGAAGTACAAGGGAAAGCCAGGATCTTTGAGTGACATGAAAATCTCAAACCTTAAAAGGAACACAATAGATGCTCAGAAGCCAAAGAAGAGGATGAGCACAGAGGACACCAGCATTGAGGGAAGCATGTTTAACTTGAAGCTATAGAGATGAACTTAGATACAAGACAAAAAAGATCACTATTTCCCTTCAGACTTTAAAGAGAGCTTGCACTAGGTCTAAGTATGGAAGAAAGAAAATGCATCAAGAAAACCCATTATTCTCAAGAGTTTGGCGATGGAACAGGGGTCTGTTACCTGGAAGAGAAATGAAAGGAGAGAGGCTGTCATCCTGTGCCAAGCAACGATCTAGGGCCAGATCTCCCCATTTCACACCCTTGGGGAACAGACGACACTGTGGGGTGGAGAAATAGCTTCCTTTGTCTTCGAGTGGATGGGTGCAGCCACACACTAGGGCAACAGCTTGATGAGAGGAGCACCAGCTGGGTTTCATCCCTACTCAGAGTTTCTGCCAAGACCCTTGGACAGTGCACACTTACACCACCTTACGCGTTCTTCAAGATGCTATTTCAGGATGTAAAGCATCATTCAAAAGCAAGAGGTCCTTTTTAAAGAAGAATTTGAGTTTCTGGTCTTTGCTTTCTCTCTCAGAAAGGTGTATTTCACCACAAAGGTAAACTGAAGGCTCACTCCATGGCCTCAGGAATACACATCATTGCGCTTTTACTGCATGTCTGCAGGTTATAAGGGGCTGGAGTTATAAAGAGGTTCTTGAGGACAATGACCATGTACTGGTCACTTAAGTATCCTGAGGACCCTCCGGTGTCTGTCTCAGAAAGTTCACTGGGAGGAATGAAGAAAGGAAGTGAATTGCCTGTACGTGTGTGGGTACATGTGTGTGCACGTTGTATGGAGAGAAAATAATGCTCAAATAAAAGGTTCAGAGGATGGGTTCTCTTTAACAAAGAAACTTGTCTTTCTTATCCCTTTAAATAATCAAACAAAAAATTTATTAGACATTTCTTATGCACAGAGCATGGTTTAAAAAATAGAGGAAACCCTATAAATTAGTGAACTTGAGACTTGTGGGGTTTTGAATATTTACTGTACACCCTAACAAATAAAAATGTGTCTAATGGCTGCTTCAATTGCAGCCTATTTCATAACATACTCTCCTTGCCTCAAAAAGGGGGGATTAGCAATCAGTCATGAGCCACAAAGTGTTAAGGAGAGACAAGCATCTTGTTGAGACCTCTATTTCTGATAAAATCAGAATGGGAAGAGTACCACTGATGAAGAATGTGGAATGGGCCCTGACAGGGAGAC
Source organism: Anoura caudifer (assembly GCA_004027475.1). Taxonomy (NCBI): domain Eukaryota; kingdom Metazoa; phylum Chordata; class Mammalia; order Chiroptera; family Phyllostomidae; genus Anoura; species Anoura caudifer. The sequence continues at coordinate 138,974 of PVKU01002767.1, forward strand.
TCAGTTGGAGTGTCATCCCCAAACACCAAAAGGTTGGGGATTTGACTCCCTGCCCTGGCATATACCTAGGTTGCGGGTTTAACGCCTGGTCAAGTACAGGGCACATATGGGAGGCAACTGATCAATGTCCGCCCCCCCCCCATCAATAAAACTGAAAAAAAAAAAAAAAAAAGAATGTACAATGGAGGCTCAACCATCAGAAAATAGGTTCTCAAGGGCAGGGGTTTCAATAGACTTTCTTCATCAGTCTAACCACACCTCCTAGGAGAACACCTAGCCAATTAAATTTACCAATAAATATTTGCTGAGTGAATAAAATAAACATTTTAGAATGAAATGTGAACCACTATCAGGCATTTTATATTTGCAGCAAACATTGGCCAATCTACCTCCATGTAGGGTTTCTAGGTATGTTCCCTACTGCCCACGTGAGCAGAGCAGCCAACAAATGTCATTGCTGATGTAATAATAATCCACATCAAAAATCACATATTTATTGAGCATTTACCATGTGTCAGCCACAATGCCAATACTTTATACGTCTCGTTCCATTCAGTGCTCACACTAACGATGTATGGGAAGAACCATGTTCTCATCCCCATGTTATAGATGAGGAACTGAAGTTCAGAGAAGTGAGTTGGTCTGCCCCAGTTTACACAGCTGGAAATCTGATTTCAGAGCCCAATATCCATCCCCAGGCCATCCCCAGAGGAGTGTGTATTCTGCTGATGACAGAGGCACCTAAATTGAGAATCAATGTGTAGTAATTCACAGGGCGAGACGGGAGAGTCAAGTGGAGGAGAGATGGCACCTCTCTTCCTCTGGGGAAGGAGCAAAGCCATTACTCCTAACCCACCCTGTGAGACATTTGCCTCAGCTTCCACCCACTCTGCCTTAATATTATGTGCAAACAACTTTGCGTTATTTTTTTCCATCTAACGCACGCTCAGCAAGACTCAGCAGACCTTGCAAAGGCGGTGATGACACAACGGCCCTGAAACCTCAAGCCCAACATCGCCCAGGCTGTGCTGATACCCCAACAGGAAAATGGACATATTAGCTTATCCTACTGTGTCTTACCAGCCCTCTGCCCAAGCTCATCTGAAGAGACCTAAGGATTCTGACCAAAGCCCAAAGTGGCTGATGTGTGGGAGGGAGGAACGCAGAACTAACCCCAAGTGGGCCCAGCCTGCACCCCACCCCAGCTGAGAAGGTAGCTTCCGGGGAACGTGTGAAACGGCAGGCCCGTCATCACTGCCTACCTGATAAACAGGGATGCGTACACCCTTGCCAACACCCTGCACACACACACAGCCCCTGCATGCATTGTCCTCCACACGCCATACACAAGCAGACGCTCAGCCTGTCCGGTGACCACCTGTGGGAAGATGGCCCACAAAGGAGAAAATTGGGTTTTTAAGTTCAGAACCTCCAGGCTTGCTTTCTTTATCCCTTTCTCCCCCCTCCAAGGAAAACTGCCCTTCATTTAAAATCACCCACCGAGCAGGAGGATGAGGAACTTTTAACGTCTTTCCACTTTCAAAACCTGGCATTGAGACTTTAGGATAAATTTATCCTGTGATTAGTCTCCTGGGCTTTTTTTAATTCTAAGTTCATTTTTAAGTTGGATATGAAAAACTTTTCCCTCTGCCAAAGGCAACAAGCCATGACCAAAGACAGCAAAGGGGCTTCTTCTGTGTACCTGAAATTCAACCACACGGGCTCTCATAGGTGAAAAAAAAAATTACATAACCTCAGTAAAGAAATATCTAAATGTTGTTCCCTGGCTGCTTGCTTCCACTTGCAGGAATTGGGCAGGTTTAATTTTCCCATGTTCTATAGCTTATAGAAGTGGCCTCATTGTTTGACAAGTGAGCATTTCAACCTAAAAGAGCAAATTCTGCTTTGGAAAGGGACTTAGCACACATAGCTAAGTCTTTTGCAGGAAGAGGTAAAAATGTGGTCTTGGTAGCGATATGAAGGGGAGAAGAGAGAGTGAGAGAGAGAGAGAGAGAGAAAGAGAGAGAGAGAAAGAAGGTGGGGGTGGAGACAGGAAGGAAGGGAGCGAGAGAAATGGCTTTCTCTTTCTTCTTAGACTTGCAAGATCTTCTGCACTCTGGCAAATTCCCTCCACCTAGGCTGTCTTCCAGGGCCATCCCTCTGGGTGCACAGTTGGTTTGGAGCTTGTGTGTTTGAATTTCCAGCAGTTGCTTCTTGTGGGTGTGTGTCTCTCTCTGTTGCAACACTTCACTGGGCCCCCTCTGCCTATCTTTGCATAACAGGAAGCCAAGCATAATAACAAGAAGCATACAGAATTGTGAATGCTTCCTCCTCAGCACTGCCCAGGGTGCCTATTCCTCAGCACAAGGTGAAGTGGATTGGAGATTTGGCAACTGGGGTAGACACTGTGGCTGTTTAACTGTATATCAAGCTAACTGCCTTCCCAGACACCCATGTAAGGAAGGACTTGGCATCATGCAGGACTGTGGGACATGCTCCGCAGTAATGTGGTGTGTTGGACCAAGAGGTCATTAGAAGTATTGACCTTTCCATTGTCAAAGCTAGTCATTTGTTCTAGGTTAGAGGTTTTGCTTCATCTCTAACCTTCATAAATAAATAGCACTTTAGAATACTTAAAGTATTTTATTTTTTTAATTATATTTTATTGATTATGCTATTACAGTTGTCCCATTTCTCCCCCATCATTCCCTTCCACCCTGCACACCCCCTCCCACCCACATTCCCCCCTTAAGTTCATGTCCATGTGTCATAAGTTCTTTAGCTTCTACTTTTCCCACACTATTCTTGCCCTCCCCCTGTCTATTTTCTACCTACCATCTATGCTACTTGTTCTATGTACCTTGTCCCCCCCCTCCTCCTCCCACTCCCCTGTTGCTAACCCTCCAGGTGATCTCCATTTCTGTGTTCCTGCTCCTGGTCTAGCTGTTTGCTTAGTTTGCTTTTGTTTTAGGTGTGGCTGTTCATATCTGTGAGTTTGCTGTCTTTTTACTGTCCTATTTTTATCTTCTTTTTCTTAGATAAGTCCCTTTAACATTTCATATAAGGGCTTGGTGGTGATGAACCCCTCTAACTTGACAGTATTTTGTTTGTATAAGCCCAGATGAATTCTGCAGCCCCAGTATTTCACAGCAGCAATCCTGCTGGGGCAATGCTCAAGGCCTGGCACCAATGATCAAGTTCTAGGCCTTGACGAGTCTACTAGCCATCACCCACCTTGCAGCTGTCACTCCTACAGCCTTCACTGGTTTTCAGAAATAGTGATCCTTAACCCTGAAATTCTACGAAGAGTGTGAACCATGAATAATTCTTGCAGTGGGATGGGCCTGGCATGCAAGTCATAATAAGTTTCTCTTATTCTACAACCTAATAAAAAGATTCTATCAAATATTGAAGCAGTTAGATTATGGATAAAGAACAGATGATACCAATAAATTATTAATTAGTTTTGTTAAGTGTGATCAGACAAGGTGGTTAAAAAATAAAATGTTCATATCTTTAAAGGTATACACTTAATCATGAGGAATAAAATTACATAGTATCTGAGATTTGCTTTAAAATATCCCAGCAGAGAAAAGGAAAGAAGGGAAAAGAAATGGATAAAGCAAATGTGACAAAACCATGGTAACTGTTGAATTTCAGTTAAAGACATACATGGGGGTCCATTATATTTATTCTCCCTGTTGAGGTTTGAAATATGTGTAGAATAAAAACACTCTTTTTCAAGATTCTATTAGACTTTTTTTCACATATCAGCTATCACCCTGAATTTCAACTTGCTTGTTTTCCCAGGCCTGCATTTCCAGACCTGTTAGTTATTCTTCGGAGCACAGCAGTGACACTATGCAGATGCTGCACCACACACGTACACATTCCCTCCGGGACAGATCCTGCCCCTCCATTTCCCCTGCACTGTCATTTTATCAGTTAATGAAGGGGGAAGAACCGAGGGACTCCCAATGGTTCCAGTTATGGATAGTATTTCCTGTAAAGTCAACTTTTATTCAAACAGTCAGTAGTGTTGGGTGTGTGTGTGTGTGTGTGTGTGTGTGTGTGTGTGTGTGTGTAATTACTCAGGGTAGGAAAAGGAGGCGTAGACAATCCCACCTTGAAAACAGCAGCTGCAGGAAGGCAAAGGGGCTTTGTCTTGCAAAACAGCTCCTTGTGAATGCGAGTGCAGTCTGTGTCATCTGAGGCCTACCACAGGTTCACTGGAGGGAATGGAGGGACGGACTGCCAATATTTGCAACGACAAAAGTTAGAGGAGGTAGTCTACCGCTGCAACAGGATGGATTGTCGACAATAATAGCCCCCCTGGCCCGGTGGTAGAGAGGCAGGCAGAATGGCTCAGTGAAAGGCGGATCTGACTGGGCATCCAAAGACCCACGTTCAAGGGCTGCCTCAGACCCAAGTCAGCTGTGGAATTCTCTTGGCCTTTGTGAGCCTTCATTTCCTCACTTACAAAATAAAAGAATGGAAATAAAACATCTTAAATGAACTTTCAACTCTAAATTTTTTGATTGACCTATAAAACCTCTTTCAGCCGACTACTTTGTGCGGTAATGACACAGGGAAACTTGGCCAGATGGCTGAGCAGAGGCACGTCCAAGTAAGGGAGAGGCCCCCGGGGCAGCTCAGGAGCCGCTGCATTCCCTGGAGCGAGGGAGGGGTTACAGGAACCGCCCCAACAGGTGGCCTTGCCCGTGCCCTCCTCAACCCAACCGAGCCAGTAACATGCCTGCGGATGGATTCCCCGCCCCAGTGGAGACGCGGTAGGAGGAAGCCTTGCCCGGAGTCTGCGCAAGGCTAGAGCCTGCTGGACGAAGGGAAAACCCTCCTTAGCCCCTTACGGTTTCTGATGGAAGGGGAAACCAGAGGTCACAAAGCACGGGTACCTAAAGGTTAATATGGCAGCAGCAGGAGGGGCAGGCCTGCCAGTATAGCCTGGGAAGAAGTCAGGACTGGCCAGGGAAGCTGGACCCTTTTGGAGCACACAGAATTTTGGGTCCAGAGATTTCAACAGAAGGAGGACAGAGACTCAGCGCTTCTCCTTCCCCTTGCCCACCCTGTCTGGTGCCAGAGGGTGCATGGACCAATGGGCCCTAGAAACCTCCTGGTCTGACAGCAGCCCCGAGCCTGGAGTGGGAAGCTGTGGTGTGGCAGCACCGGCCCCCCACACGCGGACTCCAGGGAGGGAGAGTGAAGCCGGAGCGCAGTCCGCTTAGCAGCTTCAGGCTACAGATAAGGATGGAGCAGGATTTCTGGTCACCGTTTCGGGTTGGCGGGGGCTGGGTTTGATCTGTGTGAGATTGGCCTGGAGCCAGGGAGTCGCCGACTCCCCCAGATTGTGCAACATTTTAATAAAGACCCTTTTCCTTCCCTACCGGCCTTTGTCTCATGCCCGTGTTTGGCAGTGGGCAGCCAACCTCCCCCCCCCCCCCCCCCCCCCCCCCCCCCCCCCCCCCCCCCCCGCCCCGCGCTTTTGTTTGGTAACCGTAATCCTATTTCAGGCGTGTCACGTCGAACTTAATTTGCCAGCTCACGCAGGGCTCCAGTTCTGTCCCCAGAGCATATTCCTCTAGAGATGCGTTCGTTTAATTAAGAAAAATGGATTTGGCGAAAGACATACTCTGGGTGATTTTAATCAAGTGATCTCCTAAATGCCTGGTTAGAGTGTGAATTTTAGTGTTAGGCTAAAGAAGATCCCCTGAGCAGTCCCAGTGACAACACAGGGTGACGGGTAGAAAGGCGAAAGCTGCTGCAACTGTTACTTAAGGCTCAACCGTTCAACAGGTGTGTGGCCAGTTTATTCCGAGGTAACACCTTCGCTCCCAGATATTACAGACCCTCCATCTTCTGGATGTATCTCTCCAACTCCAAACCAGACTTTATATATCAAAAGTGCAAGCACATCCACGGCCTTTTAACCAAGAAAGTCTTCTAGTCATTTAGTTCAGGCAATAATACATGTATATGAAGTTTACTTACAAGGGTACTCACTTCAGTACTATTGTGTAACAAATGTGAAAAACTAAATGTCCAGTAACATGGAATCGGTTGAATGAAGTGCAATGGCCACAAAGTGAAATACTTTGTAGCCTTAAAGATGATGCTTCATTGGCTTACAACGGCATGGGAATACATTGAATTCACGTAGTAAGGTTAAAAACTGCTTCTTCCAAAATAGTATGTACAGGGTGACTACATTTGCTTTAAAAACACAATATATGCACACATTGTAGCACAGGAAAAGTGTGAATACGTGTATGCAGCGTGGCACAGAAAAACGTAATGGCAAGATTCACACCAGGCCGGTTATTTTCCAGAGATGTGGGACTATGGCTAATTTTTATGTCTTTTTTTTTTTTTTTTGCTGTCATTTTTTATTTTTTAAAATAAGTTATTTGTAGCCCTGGCTGGTGTGGCTCAGTGGCTTGGGCATCAGCCTGCAAACCAAAGGGTTGCTGGTTAGATTCCCAGTCAGGGCACATGCCTGTGTTGCAGGCCAGGTCAGGTCCCTAGTGGGGGACATGTGAGAGGCAACCACACATGGATGTTTCTCTCCCCTCCTCTGTCTAAAATAAATAAACAAAATCTTTTTAAAAAATAAGTTATTTGTAAAAGCTCTATGCCAGTTTTCTCTTCAATGACCTGAAGGCTGAGTCTCCCAATCTAAACATTTTAAGACTTGAAGTGAGTCAGGAAAGAAGAAAACACTGAGGGGAATCTGTCCCAATGTTAGGAAGAATTTATCGAATCTAAACCCAAGTGAATTCCCAAAGTTTTGAAATACTGCATTTCAAGAACTAGCTTGTCATCTTGGGCAAATCATCCTCCTGTGACTGATGGGATATTAGGGTACAACATACAGGTGTCCTTCATGAAAAGTAAGATAGGCATCGATTTGCTTATTATTTTTATTGTCATTAATAAGAAGGAGTGGGCAGAGCTTAGTTTCTACGTATAGAAAATGAGGTTTCTGAAAAAGATGCTTGCTAAGGTCCTTCCCAGCCCCCAATTTCTTCTATTTTCTGCATGCTAACAGTTTCTACAACTACCACAATGTATGCAGAGTATACCAGTAGGGGAAGGGAGCAGAAATGAGAGTTTCATTATTTGGGAAAGATAATCCAACAGAAAGCACTTTCTTAGGGAAGGAAAGGACCAGCATAGCTTGGGGCTGTCAGGCAAGACATCACAGAAACCGAAGAACCTGAGCACGTACTTTGGGGAGAGCACAGTGGGAACGCCGGGGGCGTGAGGAGGTTGCTCTGAGGGCGCACAGGAAGGAAGAGCCACCTGGAATTCCGTGCGGTCTGACCTCGTGGTGTAACAATTCCATTTCCAAATTTCCATTGAAATGACCGAAGGATTACCTCAGTGATAATGAAATAAAATGAGAAATGCTATCTGTACGCTGTTTGTTGGGAGGATTTCTGTCCGACGTCAGATGGTGGGACTGACCCGAGACAAGCGCTGACCAACCCACGTTCAGTCTATACAGGCAACAGCTGCCCCAGAAAGGGGGAGGGTGTTCCAGAAAGAATCTGCACCAGCTCCTAGAAAGGAGCAGCGATGCTGGGGCTGGGAGACAGACAGCGAGCCCCAGAGCCACTTCTGGAAGTGCTCACGGAACAGAGGCCTGGCTGGGGCACGTGACTGTCAGCTTAGCCCAGGTACAGAGGGTCTGGCCAGAAAAATGAATGGTGGTCCCGTCTTGCTGGCTCCTCGCTATACAGTGAGGGCAAGGGGTACTTTTCCAATTAACCTGAGGCTACCCCAGGAAGAAAAAGAAACACAGAAGCTCCCTGAACAGAGCGACATCTGCTCTCACTAAACTGAATGCTTCTTAAAATGTTACACGTAAGCTTACCATTCCACCCAGCAATTCCTCTTCTAGGAATCTGCTCATGAGATGTAACATGCACGTCCACAAAACTCCTTTGCAAGTGTTCCCAGCAGTGTTATTCCTAATGGTCAAACCAGAAACAATCCAGACGCCATCCACTGGTGATGGGTGAGTGCGACGCTTGGTCTCCCTGCCGCGCGACACCACCAGAAATGAAAGGGAGTGAAGCCCTGACACAGGCTGCAGCGCGATGAACCTCGCGAGCAGCGCGCCCAGGGAAAGCTGGAGGCAAAAGACAGCAGATTTGGAGTCCACATGTAAAAACTACCCAGAAACGCAGTCCTCTGGAGACAGAAAGCACATTGATGGTTGTCTGGGGCTGAGGGCAAGAGCAGGGGTGGGCTGGAAACGGGCAGGGGGGAACTTTCTGGGGTGATAACAGTGTTTTAAAACTAACTGCATTGTACTGATTGCTACATAATGTTATGAATTCACTAAAAATCATTGAATTGTGCACATACAATAGAATAATTTGTGGCGTATACATTGTATATTTAGTTGCCACACACACAAAAGAAACCCAAATGGAAGTAGGAAGGAGCTGAACAGCTGGCAGAGAAAAATAAAAAATAATTATTTAGTCATTTTATAAAGACCACCTTAAACAGACCACACACTGCCCAAAATTTGGGACTTAACCCCATTTTGTCACTCATGTACCCCAGGTGTCCAAAGTACTCCAGGAATGCAAGGATGCTTTAATATTAAGAAAACTACTAGGTGATTTATTGCATCAATAGTTGAAAGAACTAAAAAGCTACAGGTTTTCAAAAGATTGTGAACTTACATTTGACAAAGCTCAATATTGATTTCTATTAGAAAATTAATTATCAAGAATAGAACAATACTTTCTTAGGTGGTAAAGGATATCTATCCCTAACTAGTAGGAAGGGTTCCTGAAGATTCAACTACTAAAAATTAGAAGGACCATAAGTTTTTAGGAGTCAGGCCAAGTGTTTGGCATTTTAATAGTGCAAAGAAAAATTATGTAAAGGTGAAACGCTACAAAGAAAAAAGGTGACAAAAAAAAATTTCTGACAGTTCTAGCATGTTGCATAATTCAGGGTTGTGGAATGCGTAAAAATTTCCATCGCTGTGACATTTGGCAATGCTGTTAAAAGTTTGTATGGTTTGACGAAAGAAATCATTCTAAAATTTATGAAAAATAAATTGAAGAAATCAATGTCAGCGTCTTGCTTAGAACTACCGACTTGTGGGAAATTACTGAGAATATACCTTATCAAATCCTGCTGTTTGCCAGCGCTGCCGTTCGGTTCAGGCTGTATCTCGCAGCGCTTGAGAGAGGCTTTGCAGAACGCAGAATTTCTCCCGTCATATTGCTACTGACATCCTGCCACCTCTTCTAAACTGTCAAACTTTATCAGCTGTCTGAAATAAAATGGTTTGAGGGTTTCCCTTTTATCACCCGCAGTTCTCACAAAAATGTTGGGATTTAGTTTGCATGCATCTGCGAGCAGCCCGAGTGCCTCTTCTGACCTGGGTTTCTTGGTGATCAGACGCAGACCTGGCCCTAACATGCCTTTTTGTGGCTGACCACTCCCTGACAGTTCTCACAGCCTCTACACCAACTGCTTGTTGCCCGAGGAAGAACTAGAAGAGCATCATTCTTTTTTCTCCGTGTGTTTGCTTTCAGCCAATGGTCACTGAAGGACAAACTTAACATGAAGTCTGGGGTGCACGGGCTGAAGAAGCAGGAAGCTAGATGGACAGACAGGAAATGGAAGAAGGGGAACCACGAGTGGGTAACTTTGTGACTGACTCGTGACACACAGGATTCACTCCTTCTTTCGAGTATCTCTGACCTGACACATCCTATAGCATAAGAGACCTTTTTAAGGTGAAAAGTAATTGCAATGGTTGGGTTGGGTTTTGTTTTAAGGGAATAATGTCACTAACCTCAGAGATGCACTAAATAGAGATTCATCAGACAAATAACTGATATGCATTAAAAGAAACTGATGGGGCGCAGAAAAGAATAGTAATACAGGGTCCAGCAGATATAATGCCTGTTTGAGTGTGGTTGGTAGGTAATAACATAGGTGTAATAATTTATCATTTTAATTTGAACATTTCACCTAAAATGTCCTGTGGTGTGCTTGAGTGTGATACTGTTATGTTACAGAATTACATGCTTATGATTTTGTAAGAAAAGATTTTGTAAAACAGGAGAGCATTATACGTGCCCAACCCTGTATTGTAATGTGAAATTTTTTAAATGGGAAAAAGGATTAACTTCGTGCGCTCAGAATGAATTGTGTTTTTCCTCCTTCAACTCCACCCTTTCCCTCTCTCCTCTTTCCTAGCATTTTTTACTGGGCCAACTATGATATGGCTGACTTCAAATCAAACCTAAGAAAAGTGGGAGGAGGCCCTGAAATGATCTCTTTCTTTTAAAAAAGCAGCCCCTGAAATCATGTTTCTGTGAATATGTGGGAAGGTGTTTCAAAATACAAGCAGAAAAACATAACTAATTAATTACTTGAACATTAAGTTCCATTGACATATAGCGTGACTTTTGCTATATGAGTATTTTTTAGGAGATGGGCGTCCAAAATGCCTTTTCTACTTGCATAATTTTGCAAAAGAGAATTCAGAATGACATTCGAGAGTGTTCAGCTACAAAAGTAGCATTGCTATTCCAGTCTTCCAGCACTTTCCCCCACATAATGAAAAACACTTTGGAAAATGTGACTTTTGTGATCTTTGGGAGGAGGCCTGGAAGGGGAGGGCTGAGGGTTCACAGTGACACAGGAAATCTGTGTTTGTGATGGTGAAGTGTGTGGGTGTGTTCACATGGGCAGTGTGCAGGGGGAAATGAACAAAAATGTTTGCAAACCATTGCAGGCAGAAGCTGAATGACAGCATCGAAGAGCCTATAACATTTATGAAACGAATTTGATATCTACAGACTATCCTGGGTTAGGATGATCGAAAACAACTCTTGACATCAAAAGTGCAATCTATAAAAGAAAAATCTGATATCGGACTTCATCAAAATAAAAAGGGTTTGCTCTATAAAGGGCACTAAGACAATGAAAAGCAAGCCACAGATTGGGAGAAAATATTTTTGAATCACATATATGACAAGAGAATTGTATTCAGAATATATAAAAGTTCTTGAAACTTGACAAGAAGAAAACAGACCAATTTTAAAGACAGGCAAAATGTTTAAACAGATACTTCCTCAAATGAAAAGATGTTAAATGTCATTAGTCATCAGGAAAAGAATAAGTAAAACCACAGTGAGATATCGCTGCAAACACTTTAGAACAACTAAAATAAAATTTAAAAACAAACAACACTGAGGACTGGTGAGGATGAGAAACTGCTGGAACTTTCATCCATGGTTGATGGGAACACAAAATAGTGCAGCTACTTTGGAAAACAATTTAGAAGTTTCTTACAAAGTTAAACATAAGACCCAGCAGTCCCACTACCCATGAGAAATGAAACATTATGTTCACACCTGTAGGCACCTATTTATAGAATCCTATTCATAATCTCCAAAAACTAGAATCAGTCCAATGTTTTCCAACTGATGAGTGGCTACGTCCATGCAATGGAATACTACTTAGCAATAAAAAGAACAGAAATATATATACTACGAGCAATAACATGACTGAATCCCAAATGCATTCTGCTGAGTAAAAGAAATCAGATTCCAAAGGCTACGTACTGTATGATCCCATTTACATGACATTTTGGAAAAGGCAAAACCACGGAGAAGGAGAGCAGGTGAATCGTTACCCGGGGTTACAGCTTGTGAAGAGGCTGACGAAGAGAGACAGTAGGAGGAAGTTCCTTACAGTGATGAAACTGCTCTGTATCTTGATTGTTGTGCTGATCACATGACTCTATGCATTTGCCAAACTCCCATAACTACAGATAAAAATGAATACATTTTCTTAGACGTCCACTTCAAAATATGTTTTCATCTGCTCACATTTCTTACACAAAATCATCCAACATTCTCACTTTGTTCTGACCTTCAAAAGTTTCCATAGCTAATACAAGTTCTAAATGGAAAAAAAAAACTGACGTCTACCATTTCACAGTGACTTGGGTAAGGTGTGTGGCCTCAAAAAAGGCATGAAAATGTGAAGGAGATTAACACATCAAGCTAAACCCCCCCAGATGGTAAGACAGCAGGACCCCAGAGTTGATGGCTGGTGCCCCCTTGTTTAGTTTTTCCCTTTCACGGATATTAAAAGAGGCCAAGGCCATCCCCAGCAACAAGCTCACGCTCTTTCGAGAAAAGTCCAGTTGTGCTCCTCACCCAGACTGTTCATTTTGATGGCCCAAACAAATAAGAGAATATAGGGCAGGGGTGTTTCATTCTATAAATACAATCTCTTAATTCCAGTGCACTAGGTTTTAGAACAAAGGATAGCACAACGTTACCAAGTTAGTGGGGTTAAAGACCCTGCAAAGGAACTCTCTTGTGAAAAGTAGAAGAAAACCCACTGGGTAGTGTTCAGGAGACCTAGTATCCAGTCTTGGCTCTGCTGCCAGCTTGCTGTGTTCACATTTGGGCAGGTCAAATAATGTCTCCGTATTTTCTCAGCGCCTTACTCAACAATTTTTTGGCTACAAGAAATAGATTCTGAATCAAGCTGGTTTTAGGTAGGTAGGTAGATAGATAGATAGATAAATAAGTGGTTCTCACCTGGGAGTGGTTTTACCCCCCAGGGGACAGCTGGCAAAGTCTGGAGATATTTTCGGTTGTCACAAGTGGGAGGCCTGCTGCTGACATCTCTCGGGTGGAGTCCAGGGGTGCTGCTGAACACCCCACAGTGCACAGGGAAGACCCCCACAGCAAAGCATTCTCTGGCCCTAAATGGCAATAGTGCTGAGGTGGATAAACCTTGAAATAAATATAGACACACACACATACATAGATCATGTGTATGCATGTGTGTATAATTTTTAAGGATAACATTATTTCCAAAAAAAATCTAAGATAATGTTGAAAAAAATATCATGGCTTCAGATGAGTAAAAATCAAGGCCAATTTCACCAGTGTTGCAGCTTGACAGAGTCCAAGGGCCCTAGGCTTTGCAGGGCTTAATTCCAAACGCCCACTCCCTGTGAACCTCAGACGGAGAGAAAATAAGACAGATGCAGCACGAGCCAGCTGTCTACTCTGCTCCAGTCAACACTGTCCAAAGTGGCAAAGTTACAAAGGCCAGGCCTGCGGCCACCCATGGAGACTGGGAGCCCCCCCCCAGAACAAGAGCCGGTGCAACAGCCCCAAAGAGGCCTATCGCATTCATCTGTAAAGTGAGACCAATGCCACGTATTTTCTAGAAGCCTGTCATTAGGCAAAGGCTGTGAGCCTCGGGTCTCTCAGGTCTCTCCTTGAAATGGAATTCTTAACCTTTTCCCCCTTTCTATCTTGAAGAACAGTTTGCATCCTTTGCACTGCTACAGAACAAACAAAACCATAACTTATGCTCCACAGTTTTGCATGACTGATCTCATAAACAGTCACGAGTTTTGCTTCTTTCCGGCAGTCCCAAGTTTTACCCCCTTAGAGCTGTCCGGATGTGGAAGGTAATTTTTCTGCCTGCCCATTATGATACAAGGACCAAGTGAGATCATACAAACCGCAGTATAACCCTGCCCCAACACAATAAGCAGAGTCCCAAACTCCATCATCTACTGTACACACGTGATCATGTTATTTTGAAGCTAATGAAATGGCAGCCTTGAACCTACTCAGCTCGCCAGCGTCAGCTCCAGCGGTTTGGCTGCGCCAGCCAGACCCTCCCAGCCTGGGCGGATGTGCTGCCCCCTGGTGGCCATGGTCAGCTTCAGGTTCCACATAGAGGAACAGGATGCGTTCCTGTGGCTGGTTAGGACCCGCAGTTCAGCAACAAGAAGCAATTCTAGGAATTTCCCAGTATAAGTTGTCAGGATTGCTTTGGCCTCAGCCAGGAAGACTGGGCCATAAAAAGACTATGGGCTAGGGAACTCATGTGATATTTTTGCACTCAGCCTTAGCTTTTCCTCCACACCTTTCTACACACGAGACCCAGAGAAATCCTTTGGAAGGGGGGACAGGACAGAGAACGGGAGCCATTTGCCCCTTGTATCTGGGTTAATTATTACAGGGCTCTTTACTGAGGGTTTTTCTCTGCTTGCGCACATACAGCAGTGATTTTCACCTTTGCAAGACTACAGACCCTTCTGGATACATATAATTTTTCATACAATTTCAAAATGGATTGTGGGCTTACTGAAGCTGACCCAGGACGCAAAGAGGACATTGAATATAGGCCCAATACAGGTGGTAGTTGGGTATAATATGTATAATTGTAAGCCACTCTGAAGTTATTTGGAACAGAAAGGAAAAGCAGCAGGAGTAGACACAAAAGAAAGAGGAAAGCTCTGCTCATTGGGGAATAATAAGGCCTTTACTGTCCTGCAGAATGTCCCAAATGCCATATTTATTCGTGCCGTGCATCCTCCACCTTCTCTCTTACCCTTAAATGGTGGGTCCCTGTTTTCCACGCCTGGGTTTCTCCTGTGCCTTCCCGTTTCCACGCCCCTCTCGTTCCCTTCCAGAATCCCCAGCAGACCCCAGTGAGGACTGGGCCAGTACCCCTGACTCACTGAGTGAGCATGAGCAAGTCCCGCACCTTCTCTGAGCTCTGAATGAAGATGAGTGTCCTAGTCCCTCTGGGGATGGGATGAGACACTGGGTATGGGTGAAAATCAGCGAGAGTCCGAAGTGGCCTGCTGTGTGGTGATCAGTGTGGTGGGGGAGGGGCTATAAGGGGACTAAATGGTATTGGGAAAAATACAGTAGAAAAATATTTTTTAAAAAGAGAAGTGGTCTACAATGTTTGGAGTCTGCAATATTATTCCCCAAACAAGTCCTTAAATAATACTCCACGGACAATTCATGCTTAGAACAGGTAAAATAAGCGTCAGCTGGACTTCCTGGCACAGAAAGAATGTAACTTCCTTTTTTCCATGGGTCTGTTGACAAGCAGCATCAACAATATTATTAGCCTCCCCTCCCCCTGCACACACACACATCATAAGCAAAATACTTTCACCTTTGGTTTCAGTAACATCCTAAAACACCCTTTTTACCTCACGCACTGCTATACATTAGTAAAAGCTATACTCTGGTATATAATGTTTTAAGTACATTACTAGAGAAGAAAAAAATTTCAAAACTGAAACCATAAAAATAAAGTTACACAGCACCAAACATTTCAGGAATCACCTCCCTGGTCCCCTCTCCAGCTTGACAGGGGAGGGTGTGGCCCGTGTGGCCCGTGTGCCCTGGCTGTGCGTTCAGGCAGTGCCTAGAGAAGCAGGTCTCCAATATCACTTGAGATCTTAGCAAAATCCGGATACCTGGACTACACCCCTTGCCACTTAAAATCAGTGCCCCTGCAGCAGAGCCGACGCAGCAGAACTTTTTAAAACCTCCCTAAGCAATTCCCATGAGTAGTCAACTTGGGGAACCAGTGATTTAGAGGAGGGGTGGGGATGATTCAGCCCAAAAGTCTGCTGCCACCTTCCCATGATTCCCTTGAGTCCCAGAAAGATTGCTCGGTGAAACTATCTACACATAGAGGCACTGGGGAGTTTGCAGAGAATGAGTTAAAGACGGTGAAAACTGGAGGCCAGACCATGGTTAGGAGGCTTGCAGTGTAATCCGGGCCTGAAATGGAGAAAAGACAGGTGGGTGGATTTGAGATACAGGCGGGAGACAGAATTAATAGGACTGATGTGCACCACTTGGGGTAGGAAGAGGTCCTGAGGTCAGAGACTAGCTCAGCGGTGACCCCATTCCTGGGGATAGAAGGTAGAAGAAGGTCAGGTTCAGCCACATAAATTGTAGGGCCCGCTGCAAAATGATCATGTGAGTCCCACTGTTCAAAAATTACCGACTTAAAAGATGGTGACAGCAAAACATTAAACCAAACAGAGCCCCTTTTGACCTTGGGGCCCTCAACACATCCATGAAGCCAGTTCTGAGAAGGGGGCCTCGGCCACTTGCTGGAGCTGAGAGGATTGGACAATAGGGGGGTTTCATGGAGAGAAACAACTAGAAATGGAGGGCCACTGGACTGATGACTCTGTCTGTTTGAAGAAAACACAAAAGTGCTTGCTAGGATTATTGGAGAGATTTTGCTCCTGGTGGGTGAATTTCTTGTAGAATATTTGAACTGCAGAAGTGTCCCTGAGGCGCTGACCCCAGGCACTAACTGGCTGCTGGGGTGTCCATGGCGCCACAGGCTCTGGAGAGGTGTTTGGTGAAAGAGTTTATGGAATGGGGAATTCCAAGTGGAGAAGATGATAGCGTTGTGTGCACACTTTGCAGTGGTGACATAAGCCAATATATCAACTGGAGTTTAGTATAGGAAGTTGGACATACTTTAGAAGGGTATGATCTTATTAGGATTATTATTACAAGGATTATTTTTACTATATGATAAGCTTATGAAATATTTGGAAGAGCTGAAAGAGTAGGCACTAGGTGCCTGAAACACCTCCCAGGGAAATACAGACCTGACATCCTCAAGGAGTTACTACCTTGGAGTCTGCCACTGCAGAAATTTTACAGGTAAGGGCTCAGTACAGTGGCTGCTGTCACTACCCCTTGTGGCCAAGATGCTGGAGTATAGACACTGGAGCTCTGCTTCCTGGAAACCTTGCATGTTCTGATCTTGCACGCCAGCAGCAACACCCAGGAAAGAGTCACAGGAAGATGCCTGCATTTTCTTCCACCATCCATATCTCATATAAGTGAATTTAATTGGCAGAATGTAATCTATTTCTAGAAACCTAGCTGCAAGGGAGTCTGAAGAATCTGGTTTTAGCTTTTTAATCTCTCCAATGAGGGAAAAGAAAGGATGACATTTGTGTGACATAGTCCAGAGTACCAATCTTAGCCTGTTTTGTCATCAGTAATTGCCTAAGAGTGTAATTACTTTCTGAACATGTGGTTGATAAGCTCAGTTTGGCTGCTGGTGGGTGGGTGGCTGGTGAGTCAACTTGTGGGACTTTGAATAGTGTCCGCCCAAACTGTGCACCATATGGAGGCTTCTCTTTTCTGCCCACCTCACATTCTCCACTTTTCCCTCCTACTTTTTCCAGACCCCTCCATCTGGGTGCCTGTCTTACTCCTTTTGTCTTTTTTCCTTTCCTCCTCTCTTTTGCTGCTCTTCCCACCTTATCTCAGCTACCCATTTATACTAAACAACCATATGACAACACTGATAAAGGACTTCAGTATTCGTATTTCCTGAGTAACGCTCTCTGGATGTTAAAGATGTTAAAGAGAAGAATTCGCAGGGGGAGGAGGGCTAGTGAGCGCAGCTCCCGCAAGTACCTCAGTCTGAGGGTGGAAGTTCTTTGGCCACACCTGAGTCTCTGTCATCAAGAAGACTTGGATTATAGGAGCAAGAAGGATCCGATGTGACTTTATCCAGAAATCTAAGCTCTGCGACTTAGTCCCTGACCTCTCTCCAGAACAGCAGAAAGCTCAGTCACCCTCATACTGTTCCAGATTAGGTTCAGAAATCAAAAGCCCTACTTCCTTCTTCACAAAAAAGTCAGAATTGACTCTCTGGGTCAAACCATTGCTCAACACTAATAAAGGAGTTTTTAAAAAACCCATGCATTTGTCTTTTTTTAACTTACTTCAATTCTCTGGGGTGGAGGAAAGTGAGCAGACCTCTCTGATCACCTATTATATGCCAGACACTGTTCTTGGTACGATGACCTAGAAGTGAAGGAAACAGACAAAACTCTGCCTTTAAGACTAGTGGGGACTGGAAACCATAGACATGCAAACAAATGATATTAACTCAGGTACAAAAGTGTTATAAAATAGAATAGAATAGAACAGAACAGAATAGAATAAAAAGAATAAAATAGAATAAAATAAAATAAAATAAAATGGCAAAGGGATTGGAGTACTGGAGGCTATATTAGATAGTGTGGTCAGGAAAGACCTCTTTGAAGAGATAATATGTGAACTGAAACTGAATGGAGTGGAAGAAAGGCCACAGTAGGAACTGTGGGAGGGCATTTCAGAACGAGCAGCAGACAGGTCTTGAGGTGGTAGCCTTGAGCACCCAGTGGTTAAGGAACTAGAAGGTGAGCGAAGCTGAAGGGCAAAGCGAGAGGAACGGAAGAGTGGCGGATGGGTTGGAAGAGAGGGGCAGAGACCACTGGTTTGAATTTCATTCCGTGTATTACAAACATTTTAAAGATGATATGACATAACTTGATTTCTATTTTTAGAAGACATCGAGTCTGGCCATGGTAGAGAGAATACATGGTACAGAACAAGAGTTGAGGCAGGAAAACTAGTGAGCAAATAATTGCAGTAGACTAGGCAAGAAGTGATGGTGTTCACAGTATCAGGGATAATAGAAACCATCAGACTGAACACATTAATCAGCAGTGGATACAAAAGTATTTTTCTGGTGGATTCAGTGCAGGGTGGGAGAGAAAAAAGGAATGAAAAATGACTGTAGGCTTTAGCTTGAGCAACTTGCCAAATGTTAGTGCCTTTTATTAAGGCCAAGTAAACTGGGTGGGGAGGCTGGGAAGAAGGATCATTCCAAATTTTGTGTTGGACATGCTGGGTGAGAGAAACCCATGAGACATCCTCGTAGAGATGTTGAGCAGTCTACAAGCCAGCAGGGAGGTTAATGTAAAAAGTGCACATGGAATTTAAAACCATGCAAAGGGAAAAGATCGCCCAGTGAGCACGGGTGGATAAGGAGAAGAGGATAAGGGACCCGAGCCCGGAGACCAGAGCTGGCTTCACAGACATGCAGCCTGTGCGGACATCCTGGGCCCCGCACTCAGATGATCTCTGTGCTTGGCTTAGGGCTCTGCTGTTCCCATCTCGAAGTGCTTAGTGATCTGGAACAAGGAGCTCCATATTTTCATGTTGCACCAGGCCCCACAAATGATGTAGCCAATTCTGCCCAGGACCCTTCAAAGTTAAGAGGTCTGGTAGAGGAGGAGACTCCTGCAAAGGGAACTCAGAAAGAGTGGCCAGTGAAGCAAGAGGAAGCCAGGAAGTGTGGTAATCTAGGAAACCTAGAAATTATTTCAAGAAGGAAATGGCTGAGTGTGTCAAATGCTGCGGAGTAGTAGAATGAGGAGAAGACAGAGGATTGGCCCTTGGCTTGCCAAGGTACAGATTATTAGTGACCATGGTGAGAACCTTCTTGGTGGGATGGTGTGCACCAATGCTTAGTTAGGCTGACTTAGGTGGACCAAACCAGGCCCACCACTGACATTTGAGACCCTGTGGCAAGAATGGAAATAGAGGCCCCTTCCTGCAACTTGTACCCCTTTCTCTTTCACCTCCAGCTCCATGTCTCATAGTGAGGGACCTCACACTCATGTCCATGGACACATCAGCCCAGACAGCCAAGCTCTGTTCTGGGTCTCCCTGTAATCAACCATCTGCAGAAAAATCACTGGAGGGACCCAGGAACACATGCATGTGGGCCCCGGAAACAGCTCTGGCCTGTACAGAATTTCACAGGCCAAGTGGTCTATTAGGCAAGCAGGGTACAGGCTACAGGTGGGCACGTCCCCCTGGCCAGATGCCTCACCCTGTGAGGAGGAATACAGCTGGACCCTCTAAGATCCAGGCCTCTGGGTGGTGAACCCTTATTGCCCAGGGCTGAGGGTAGTACTGGAGGTGAAGATGTGAGTTAATGGAAGTATTTGGAGGCAGAAAAATGTGTGGGGGGGTGGTTCTCATTCAGTTGAACATATTTTTCTTTATGACATACAGAGTGAGAGTGATGGTGGGAGTAGGTGGTAAGGCCTTGAGAGCCGAAAAAAACAAGTTAGAGGGGAAAGGAAAGTAAATTTACTAGGTAGGTGTAGCAGGCTTGTCTGGTTCTGCTGAATGTCTGTCCAATGTGATTGGTCACAAATTTTAAGTAAACTCAAGCAGCTCAGTGATCTGATTTTTCCAGCCACGCTCAGCTGCCCGGGTACAGGCACCAACAAGGTGGACTGATGGTTTAAACGGGGTTAGGGGTTCTTCCAGCTGGTTATGACAGTGGCAGAGAGAGGCAGGGGATTTAAGGGTGTTTGTTTTGCAGTTCTACAATGAGAGAAGTGGGAATCTACACTAAAGAATACATAATGGGTGATTGATAGTGAAAAACTCAGAACTAGTGGGATCAAAGAATTGCTGGAGTGGGTGAACTGGGCACGCAGGGTGTGGTGGTCACAGTGTGGGCAGAAAACAAGATTTCAGTGATGGTACAATTATAGAGATGACATGGTTTACTTATGAGTATGAGTGGCAGGCTGCTTGGAGGACGTATTATTGGAGATGAGGCCAGCAAAGGAGAAATACGACCAGTAGTAAAACAACAATTTGTGACCAGGCACTATGCTGCGTGACTTGTGCACACATTTTTCCTTACAACAATGCTATAAAGTGGGCAGAACTACTGCCCCCATTTTTCAGATGGGAAAACTGAGGAACAAAGGGATTAATGCTACTTGCCCAAATTCAAACAGATGATTAAAGTCTGAGCTGGAAATAAAATTCAGGCTTAATCGACTTCTAGGGTGGTGTTCCTTACAATACCCCCACCTTGCCCCCCGCACATGCACACACACACTCAGGTTTGGCTTCTTAGTTGAGTTGGGGCGGGGGGCAGGCTGGCAGGGAGGGGGGCTGAGGGGGAACAGCTTCATTCATGGAATACTTTTTATCCGGAATTTAGCTTTTTATGTGTAAAGACACAAAGATGACTAAATCATCACTCACTTTTATTATAACGCTGGGGGTTTCATGCCACAGAAGGACGGGCTACGAGGATGACTTCGATTTGGCCCCAGACTGGTTAAATCCAGGGCTTTCTAGAGAGAAACAATAGAAACAGACCAAGTTGATCAGTAATGGTAACTACTGTACATTGTCTGTGGGCGCCCTCTATTGGCTGTTAATCAGAATAGCAATTTGGGGCTGGAAACATGGTTGTTTGGAGAATATAGACTTGCATTAACAAGTTAAAACTTGCCCCTTGTAGACATTTAGGGGCTATGTATAGCTCAGGTCGGGCAAGGAAACTTTAGCTATAGAACAAACCCTGTGCCAGCTTTTTAATGTCACAATTGCAATGCTGTCACTTATGAACTGATTCTTTTCAGTGGGAGAACTCTGCGCCCCTCTGAGTGTCTCTCCAATGAGACTATGAGCTACTTGAGGTCCAGAACTTAATCTTTTGTTATCTTCCTATATCCTGAGCCTAGTACATTGCCCAGTGTATACATAGTAGGTGTTTGATAAATATATGTCAACCAAAATAGAAGGAAAATAAGCAAAATGGTATAATCCCACAGATGAAGGAGGGACTCCTCCTACTTGGGCAATCCAGAAAGGCTTCCAGGAGGTGGTGGCCATGGGGAAAGACCAGTAAAGGTGAAAAAAGTCCACAAAGTAGAATGTCAAACCCAGGGGCCAGATACACATTCCACAGGGCAGGGACTTCTGTGTAATCCTGAGAAGTACCGTGCCCTGTGGCTGACAGGCGTGGCTCCCATTGCTTCCAACAAAAGTTTGAGCAGGAATAAGAACTGTCACAAGCGCAGATGGAGGAAAATGACATGGCAGATTCGGGTAGGCTAAAGAAAGAATTTGAAAGGAATTCTGATTTGAGTATTGGAAAAAACCCACAAAAATTTAAGGTTTTAAAAAGTTTTACCATAATTGCATTTTTTTTTTTTTGTACATTAAACTGTGTGACCTCACTAGAAATTCAATTCAGTAGATGTACAGAGCGCCTATCACAATGATGGCATTATTTTCTCAAAATATCTATTTTTGTGGGTTTTTTTTTTTTCCCAGAGATAGAGCACAGGGGACAGGGACTTTCCTGGTTTTCATATTGACCGTCTCATATGTCAGCAACCACCTGAATCTGAGACCAGTTGGGATGGTGTGTGACTCCAGCTGAGCCAGAGAACTGGAAAGGCTCAGAAAAGGGGTTGGTGCCCAACGAAGAGAAGGCAGGACGGTCTCAGAACACAGCACCAAGGCTGAGGATGGACCTGGGGTGACAATCGTACCCTATACCTGCTAGTATCGTGACTTGGGTTGTGTGCATGGTAAGAATTCTCCCCCACCAGCTACGGGTGTCTGGGCTGTAAATGAAGAGGAGCACAGAATAAACTACGGAAGGATAATGAGAGGGAGAGTATGCACTCGCACAAATCCCTCTGCAGCAACAACAGAAACTGAGGCCTAGGAAGACGGGAGTCGCATTTCGAAGGCCCTGCTGTTTCCTCACAATTATATCCAAAAATAAGGATCTGAAAATGAACACTAGGTCACGTGCAGAATTCTGACAGTAAATAAGAAAAGCTAGTTGGCTTCTGCTCTAACCCACATGTAAGCAATCACAGACATTAAGCACTGGCCCCAGTGAGGCCCAAACAAACAACATTCAACTTCATTCCAGAGGCCAGAAGTGCCTGTGACATTGGGAGATGTTAGCAGCTCTGGAGGAAGTGGCTACTCAGTAGTGAGGGAGGGTCTTCCGGGCCGGGCACAACCCAGAGTCACTGGCTTCCTACCCAGAGCAAGGGAGGTTTGAGGAACTGTTCTCACCACAATAGCAGAGAGGCGGCGACACCTCCACAGCAGCTCTCTGCAAGAAACTTAGCAGAGCTCCTCGCTGTTCTTACTGGGGAGTCACAGCTCAAGGAAGGAAGGAAGGAAGGAGAAAAGAAAAGAGGGAGGGAGGGAGGGAGGGAGGGAAGAAAGAAAAGCAATAAGAAAGAAAAAGAAAACTGAAATAGCTACATAAACATGACTGATAAATTTCATATGTATTAAGGACAGCACATTCGAACACTGGGGTGAGAGCAGCGGGAACAAGACATGGCCAGCCCACTGCAGACCAGCAGGTGGGTGGGGACCAGGAGAGTGGATCCACAGACACTGTAAAGATTATTTCTCTAAAGGAAAGAAAGAACTAAGCTGGACTAAGACAAGCCAACCCCTAGCTTTAAGCTATGACCTGGTTTATAGGAGTTGACATCATACCTACATGGTGGCAATGCCCACAGTGGTGATATGGTGGCAACCGACGTTTATGAAGCACATACCGAGGGTGCTCTTAGGTGAAGGCTTTGATAACAAACATCTGCTTTAGTCCTCACAATAACCATATGGGTTGGCACTATGTGCCCATTTTACAGGCAAAGAAGCTGAAGATAAAGGTCACATAGCCAGGAATTAGTGATGGTAGAATTCAAGTTTAGGTACTCTGACTCCAAAGCTGGCTTTCTAACTACCTTACTGCTACAGCTACCTTCTAGCTGGCTGATTTTACAGTAGCTAGTTCAGACTTTGTCTGACATTTCTTTTTGGTAAATTTTAAAGTCTTTTAAAATATTTTAAAAACATTCTACATTAGTCTCAAAACGTTTATACTGTTAACACTTCTTCCACTTTGAAACTCCCAAGCCAACGAAGAGGCCTACAAATGGTTGAGAAGCCACAGGCCAGAGGTCCAGCAGTAGAGGCTCGCCCGCCCCATCTGGAATGAAGATCTGTGTGTGTGTGCACATCTGTGTGGGTAGCACACGGAGGGAGCAAGGAAGTGAAGCAGTTGTCACATGAGTCAGTAGCAGTCCTGGTGACAGGCACCTCGCAGCTTATGGAGAATGCGTGGTGGCACCAAAGTTGAAAAATGCTTTGTTTTTAATGATGGAGGTGTGGGTAGGAAGTGCTCTCAGTATGAGAAGTACAATATCGAGAATGCTCCCTGAAATGGGCCTACTTTATAGAGATGAGTAAGTAGATGTTTTATGAATGAATGTATGAAATAAATGGGGTGAAATGATCAGCATCAGTCTACTACAGATACCATCCTTTTATGTAACTCCAGAGAAAGAACATGTGTGCTCATGGACCGGTGTTTTCATTTAGGAACTAAAAATTGTAATGTCCAGTTGCTACTAGTAAGTATGAAATCTACTCACAGGGTTCCTGTGTGTACCAGTGTAATGCATGTACTTACACCCTCTTTTTAAAAGGAAAGATTTAATGAGGTTTTCTTATTTAAATAGAAAACATATTTGCAATCAAGACATAGATTTGTATCAAAGACAGAGGAAAATAATGTTGTGATTGGGCATCAGTTCAGCTCTGAGCTTCCTGACAGCCAAGACAAACTGAGAAACACAGTAAGTTGCACAACCGTCTTACCAGAAAGGAGGAAGCATGGTGCCCCTCAAAGGAGACAGCAGTTCTGAGCACTGAATTCTCAACAAATTTTCTCACATAGAGCCACACATAGGAGAGTCGCTGGCATTGTCCATTCCCTGTTCTCATTTTTACAACACACTCAGGAACAAATGTCATGAAAACATTACTTGCAGTAATGATAAAAAATGAAGGAGTAACATTAAAGCATAACTCAATGAACCCTTACTGTGAGGCTGTTGAGCTAATGTAGTTTGATCTGAAGTTGGAAATGAGGTTATCTATAAGCAAAGAAACACATGTGCTGAACACCTAACACATGTTATGGGCATGGAATATGTTCTTCCTTTCAACATGTGTATTATTAATCCTATTCAATAATTAAGTTAAGCAACTTGTCCTGGGATTCACCGCAAATCAGCAGAAGGGTCCCAAGCCCATGCACTCTTTTCTGTGCCGCACACCCTCTCCCCGACCCACACTCCTATCAAGAAAAGTCCATGGGCAACTCGTCCCTCAGACAACCTTTTGTCAATGCTGCTCTTCACAGGCATTTGAGTTTCTTTTCCCCAGGGAGGCCCTAGAGCACTGGTGTTGGGTATGACTGATTAAGGACAGATTTCTTTGTTCAAAACTAAGCCATCCGTTGGTAGGGTTGACTTATATCATGAAAGTTCAGGAGCATTCACTGAGCTCACCTCAAAGGAAGCCCACAGTCTCTAGAGCTATGTGCCTCTATTTAAGTGGCCTAAGGAAGGATTATTATACTCTCCTTCCAGTGATTTGTAGACTTAGGGACTCCCAGAGGACATGATGTCTATACTTGTGACTAAAGCATGGACAGGAATTGAGTGGTAGTAAGGGAGCCCCGAGCAGAGAGGGCTCCAGGCTGATGAGAAAGAACAGGGAACTGAAAAAGATAAGATGTGACTGAGGTCTGGTGTGTGAGTGTGGGTGTGCCTGGGGAAGCAGCTGTGGGAAGAGACAAGTGGGCAGGGGATCAGGCCAGGTCAGAGGGACTTTCAGTGTTAACACCTTCACAGGGAGGAGCTATACAAAATTAGAAAGTGTTTTCTTCTCCAGAGAACAGAGACTGTGTACAGGAAAAGCAGTGTGAGAAAAATGGCAAGTCCGAGACTCAGTGAAGAACACAGATGTCTATGTCTTAAAACAATGTGGCAGCGATGGGAGAACGGGGCAGGACCAGCTCTTAGGCAAAGGCCCCTGTGGTGGTTCCCACAGCGGAGCTCAGCCCAGTGCTCGGCTAGATGTTATGGAAGTGTTTTCCTTGCCTGTGCCCCTACCGGCCCGTAAGCCCTGTGGAAACAGGAGCCAGAATGCCTTTACATGTAGCTCCCAGACCTACGGGTACAACTTTTTTTTGTAAGGTGATTTTTGTTTTTGAAAAAGGTGTTCAAAGTGTTGAGGGTGAAGAAGCTTACACAAAGAGAAAAATGATGATGAGTAAAGGATAAGGCAAAAAAATGTAAATTATTTCCTCTCTTTGTAACTTCTGTACGTCAGTTCCCATCTGGGGAGTCTACAAAATTTATGCACCATCCCCTGGACGGAATCACGCCGAGTGGCCCGGGGCTCCCCATGGATCTCCCAGGGTATTTTCCTGGCTCCCCACAGTGCCCTTTGGTCTTAGTTGCTGTGGCCACAGCTGGGGCTTCACTTCAGCTCTTCACACACTCCCTTCTCTTGTCTCCAATTAGCCAACCACGGTGCTGCTTCGTGAGAGTTACACTTCTTTTCTTTCGAGTAGTCTTGTGTGTGAAGGAATCATCATCACCAACTTACTCTTCTCAGTCAGTCCGAGGATCTCACACCCCCGCAGCGGGCTTTCGTTACTCAAAGGTCCATGACCCAGTTCTGAAGGGGACAGGTGGTGTCTCCCTACTTCTCCCACTGGACACTCTGTGCTCATAGTTTATAAACTGTAAATGAGAGACAGAGGACTAGCACGTCTGGAAGGCAGTTAGGACTATGCACACCGGGCCAGGATCGCGCAGCATCTCACTGTAGACGCATTATCAGAGACACACGCACCAAGAGCCACTCAGCTCACCGCTGTCCATCCAAGTGCAGATTGGCTCCCAACCTAACACAAAGTATCCGTGAGGGACCCGAAACTGGGATTTTGACTTCCTGTCATTACTCAAGTTGTCCCTCTCTCTCCTGTGTTTAGGATAGCAACAGTCCCCGTTCCTCAAGAGGCCGGGAGGTTCTCAGCCTGGGCGGTAAGAGGCTTGTGCCTTTTGGGAAGAATTTAATTTTTGCCTAAAGGTAAGTCAATGACAACATAGGGACAGACATTTTTACTTGAACAAGGAATAAAGACAGGTAGGGATCTTTAGAGGAGAACCCCTTGCGTCCATGTTCACTGTCTGAGGAAGGCATGTTCTTGTCCCTGACTCTTGCTTACATGTGTGGGGACCTTTATCCATCAGGGACCAGGAGCCTGATCCACAGAAAATAGACTACATCTGGCCCAGAATCCAGGCCAGTCCAGATTAGCTCATTGTAAGTTTCACAAAGCTGCACACAAACGCAGACATGCTCAGCAGGGGCTGCGTGGTCTTGGGTCTGCCAAGCTGGGGAACCAGCCTTCTGGTGTTCAGATAAAGTGAGAAGTACGCTCCAGTAGGCTGGCCTGTTCATTGGGGGGCTATGTCACTCTTTAACTCCCCCCCAAAAAAAAAAACAGTATCCTGGGTCTAGCAGCCCAGAAAGTCTACAGATGACCAGGTGTGGGTCCTGGCTTATCTCAACCTCTGCAGGCAGACGAGGGCTTTGCAGCTGGCTGCTGAGAGCACCTGTTACCTCTAAGACCTGTGCCAACATGCCTGGCCAAGCACTTTGGAATTTGTTTTAGCTTTGAGCATTTTTAAAAAAGACAGTTAATACCTGTTCATTATAGAAAACCTGCAAAATACATATAAAATTATAACAAGCATGTGTGTAGGTATATCTCACCCATAAATCCTTCGCCCACAGTTAAGTACTGATACCACACTGTGTACATCCCTCCAGATTTTTTAGGGTTTCTTTACATGTTCACGTCTTGTTTCATTCCACAGGCAATAATGAAATAAATTCCCACGTACCTATTACTGAGGTTAGGTACACTTGAAGCTTCCCAAGTGCATTTCCCTTCCTTTCCACTCCAGAAGGAAATTTTGTATTAGCTCATTTTTCTTTACAGTTTCCCATACACATATGTATCTTTTAACCTAAATATAACTGAATCTTGTTCTGCTCTTTTGTGACTTCCCTTTTCTCTCCAATATTGTTCGTGCAATTCAATCTCACTCAAATGTGTAAGTAATTCATTTTTGCTCTCATGTAGCATTTCATGTTATAAAAATACTGGAACTTATTTTTCCACTTTATTATTGATGGACATCTAGGTCATTCTCTGTCCTCTGTTATTACAGCAACACTACTGTGGAACTTCACCCATCTGTTCTGG
Organism: Anoura caudifer; assembly: GCA_004027475.1. Lineage (NCBI taxonomy): Eukaryota > Metazoa > Chordata > Mammalia > Chiroptera > Phyllostomidae > Anoura > Anoura caudifer. The sequence continues at coordinate 166,628 of PVKU01002767.1, forward strand.
TCCACACACGGCAGCAGCTTCTCCAGGGGACAGGTTCCGGAGTGAGATGCGGACTTCATAGGGTTTGTGCATCAGGGTCGCTAAGCAACGCCAAATTGTTCCCAAAGTGGTCGTCCCCTCAGTTGTAGGAGAGTTCCTTTTGCCCCACATGTTGAACATCAGTATTTTCAGACTTTTTCATTTTAGCCAATTTGTGGGCAAAACCCAGTACATTGTGCTTTTAATTTATACTTCCCGACTATTGTGATTAAAAATATTTCCATGTTTATTGGCAATATTATTCCTATGCTACAAAATGTCCATTCATGTAGTCTGTTAATTTTTTATTATTTTTATTGACTTATGGAGTTTCTTTATATATTTAATTCTATCTCTGTGTGTAATTATCTATTGATACATCAATCTACCTAAAACCACACTTTCAAATATGACTTTTTAAACAAGAATAATAAACTACATTGCATAAAGTTTTATGGTTTTATAAATTGGTCTAGTTACAAAGGTCTTACAAAGGTACATATGTTTTTATTCCCTTTACTCTGATTTTCTAAGGGGCAGAACTGGACCCCATATCAGACAAATCATGATTTATCAGATGAAAAAAAAAATAGTGGAAAAAACCCATCCACTATTGTTATTACTCGCTGTACTATTTGAGAGACTAGAATAATGATTTTTTTTGTTTCTGAATAATTTTTTTTAACATTAACCTTCAGAGAGAAAAAACTTGAAACCACCCCCCCCCCTCCATAATCACTTTCATTGCGTATCTCAGAGTCATACGCTCTCCAGGGCCTGTTCTCCCCTACTTTGGCCTGGGGGAACCAAGAAAAATAAAAATACGCCTGTGACTGCATACAATGTGGGTGGTCCTGAAATTCACCCAGCAATCTTCCAACTAAACACTCGCAAACCACAGGGCAGAGGGGGTTTTCCCTGCAGGCTCAACACCCTCTCAGTCCAGCGCCTGTGTGCAGAGCACTGGGCGCCAGACCTCCGGACGGTGTGAGAAAGGTTGCTATGTCCTGCAACCAGCCTCCAAGCCTCACCATGGAGTTGGAAAGACAAATATGTAAAAGCATCAAAGATTTCAGCAACGATGTGAGAAAGCAGTGGAAGGCTGTCTCGACTTCAATTGTTGGGTTAAAATGGATGATAAAGGATCGAAGGAAGAAGGCTGTATTCTTAGTGCCACGTCAAGTCCAGTCCGTTGGCTCCACGTTTCCCGTTCTTCCAACCCCACCAGGATCAATAGGCCGCATGCAGAGTGGCCAGGGTCAGTTTCTCCCCCTCCCCCACCCCACCCCACCCCACCAGCCCCACGGTGGTGGTCTCCCAGGGGCCCTGCCATTCCGCAGGGCCCTCTCCAGCTCTCTGACTTGGAAGCCCAGTGGAGAGTCCCTCCGCCACTTTCAGAAACTTTCACTTTCACGTCAGCCCTGGTTCAGCACTCACAAAATTTAGGGGAAACTGGAAGCTCAGATGACCACAAAAAAAACTGCTGGGGCCCCTTCTGGGCCACATAATGGGTCAATTTCTTGCTATTTCCCTAAGTAAGTGCTGAACCTGCTTATTCTGTGTGCTACTACCCAACCCCCTGAAGTTCTAACTTACTCAGAGCCCCTTGAAAACCAACCTGGACAGTGAATCACAAGGTATTATTTGGGTTCCAGTCTCAAGTGTCCTTAAAGCCACCCCTTTTAGTGGTCATCTACTCCAGTGGTTCTCAACCAGGGAAAATGTCTCTCCCCAGATGTCTGGCAATGTCTGGAGACATTTTTGGTTGTCACAACTGGTGGCGGTAGGGGGTCAGTATTATCATCTGGTGGGTAGAGGCAGACAATGCTGCTAACACGCTCTGATGCACAGGTTAGCCCCCATCACTAAGAACTATACAGCCCAGGATATCCATAGCACCCAGGTTGAGAAGCCCTGATCTACTCCTCACTAACCCAGGCTGGAAAAACCACAGGCCATTGGCTTCCCTGACACGACTCCCAGTTCCACACATCATCTTAATAGAGCTGAGCTTCTCTGACATAAGAAGTCAGTTCACCTCTGGACACAGGGTTCTGGAGAGCGGACCGGATGTCCTATGGCTGAGTCAGGGACACTCTTGCCTTGGAGGACTCAGTATATAATCTGAATTCTCATCAGTGTGATGCTCACGAAAGGTATTCTGACTAAAGTCCAATCTCACTGGATGACAAACTTATAAATGGCAAGGACAATGACAAGGCCTCCTCTGTATTTCATGATGTAATTACTTTTTAAAGATTTTTTTTTTAAAGAGGGGAAAGGAGGGAAAAAGAGAGGGAGAGGAACATTGATGTGAGAGAGAAACATCGATTGGTTGCCTCTCTTACACACCCCAACAAGAACCGAACTCACAACCCAAACCCATGCCCTGACCAGGAATCAAACTGGTGATCTTTTACCTATATCCAACCAACTGAGCCACACAGGTCAGGGCTGTAATTATTTTTTACTGAATAGTATTAAATGATATCATCTGCTGGTAATCAATCACCAAATACTTGTTGTGGGCCCATGAACACTGGCACCATGCTCTGTTCTAGACAAGTGGTCACTCCAAGTCCACCGAGGTAGACCACGGACCCCGCAGCGAGAAGTCTTCGCCCAGTGGGACGGAGGGGTGAGCGCTCCTTACACTGTGGAGGCTTGGGACTCCCTCCGGAGAGTCTGGTTTCACAAGTCAGAATTGTGCCAGGAGTCTGCATTTTGAGCAAGAGTTTTAGGTGACTGTGATAAAGACCCTCCATGAGACCATGACTTCAGAATCATTGGTAGAAAGCATTAAATCTGCCCAGCCTAATCCCAGATCTGAGAATATGCAGACTTGAGCACTAATGTGGTAATTTGCTATATCCCTGGCAAAAAATCTTTTAACCCTTTAATCCCTTAATCAATTAATCCTTTAATCATTAATGTGCTTACATTTCCCATGTTTAAACAGAACCTGTCCAACACAGATGGTGAGAAGGTAAATGACCCCATGTAAACAGCAGCAGGACACTTTCAAAGGAACAGAGCCATAAAAGTTTTACTTCTAAAAACTAATTTTTATGACCTATAATAGGATGTAAATTAGCTAAATACATTGGTGTCAACAGTAGTTGGAAGTAGAATCTCTTGCTTATGTGAAAGAAATGCACACTATCTGCTCTCTGAACCAACCTCAGCATGCCGTGATTCCTAGCTTGGAGAGGACTGCGAATCCTCCCTGGTTACTGAGATAAATGGTTTCTTGGACTACTCCCAATTTTCCTTCAAATCCTTCCTCACACCTACATACTGATATTCCATTATGTGACTTTGCAACGGATCATTTATTCTAGCAGCACGTTAACCACCATCAGAAGCCCAAGTCTAAACCTTGCTCAAGCAAACCTTTTCCAAGCCATTGGAAACACCTAACGCTTGTCTAATATCAGGCAAGTTACCCTTACATTTGGGTAGAAGTATAAAACACAGGGAATCACTTTTGGCCCAACTGCTCTACCCTAAATTACTGTGAACAGTTTAATAGTAGAAGAAACCTATATAAAGAAACTCGTAACAGTTATAGAAGAGATTAAAATCTATGTGTCACTAACATCATTAATGAGAAGAGGTATGGATTAAAGGCCAGAGAATTCAGAAAACATGCCGGCATCCCTTAAGATAATTATCTAAAATACGTTGCTTTTTCTCACATCCTCTAAGAATTCCCTTCCATCCTGCCTCTTTCACTAAAATTGTCTTTATTATGCCTTCAACTGTCTCCATATCCCTGTCCTGTCTGCATTGTTTACTTTTGCTGCAAATGCCAACCCCACCTCAGCCCTACGTCTGTAGAGAGGGTCTGGAGACCCAAGGGGCTCGAGTCTAATCGCAGATCAAGCACTGCAAAGGACTTCTCTCTTTGCTCCTATCAAAACCCACCCACAATATAAATGAGTGTCCAAACAGGAGGGAAATGATCCTTCCATGATCGAGAAAAACTCACAGTTTTATGTGTAATAACCGTAGCATCGATCCATCCAAAGTATCTCAACTCAGATCCCACGCTCCAGGGAGAACCATTACATCACCACCTCCAAACAACACAGAACCCCCTCCCAACATTTGGGAACTTGAGCCTACCTATCAACTTGAATGCAAATTTCCCCCCAAACCCAGGTTTGCCAAGATCATTTTTTAGGTAAACTCTGTGCCTTGCAGACCAGCATGCAAATGGTGGGTACTCAAGTAGAAGAACCACAAAGGCAGCAAAGAGCCGTCAGCCATACCTATTTTCCCAGACTCTCCTTTCAGGTTGAAGTCCCAGTTTCTTGGCAGCTTCAGGGACATTTTGCTTCTGGTTCTGGTGAGCAGCTGCTGAAGTGGCGAGTCTGCCTCAGTTCGCGCCCTTCTTGCCTTTCTGAGCCTTCCCTGTGGCTTGTGTGGGGGGTTTCCGTGTGCAATGGCTTCACAGGCAATCTTGGCTTTGAGGCTGATTTGCCAGCGTGTGTCCTCCTTTCTCTCAGATGAAAGCCCCAATCATCTGTGACTTGGGGATCGCACCCAAACCCCCGCCAAACCCCACCCACAGTCCCTAGGGGCTGGTCCCTCCTGAAGTGTGCACCCTGCTCCTCTTGCTTTCAGTTTTACCAGAAATATCCCAGTTGACACTTCGCCCTGCGTCATGGGAAGCAAAGCTCCCGTTTGAAAGAATCTCAGGCCTCGCTGAGGAGAGGTCGTGATAAACAACGCTGCCTCTCGGCTTTTTTTTTTTAACTGTCTGCTTCCTTGCATTTGAGGAAGTGGTGGCTGTTCAGGGTAGATGATACATTATGAGCACTCTTTCTTCAGAAAATGTTTTTCGGAAATGCTTGCATAAGTAGAACAAGTGCTCTTACAATATAAGGCTATAGCTTTGATTAACAGAACAAGAAAATTCCGAGACTCTTTCCATTTACCTCTAAGCCCTCTTCCTCACTGAATGGATCAAGCCTCCAAAAAGAGTCAGTGAGACAATCAGCTTTCCCCCCAAAGTTACCTTTATTCAAATGTTTCCGGCTCTAAGGATCCCATGGTAAGTTCTCCACCTGTTCGGGATGAAGGTTCCATGTGACCTCAGCCTGATGCAGGGAGGGTTCTGATGAATTTAGCTAATAAGTTTGCTTTATGCGGGGAGCCCCCCTCACATGTTACCATGGTTCTTTGGCATTGTGTACAGGGTGTGGGTTTGAGAATCAGACCACATGGGGTCAAAACTCAGTTCTTCCACTTCCTACCTCTGCGGCTTTTAACCCGCAACTGGATCTCTCTGGGCCTCACTGTCCTCAGCGGTGAAATGGGGTTGACAAGAACCAGGACTGTGCGGAGCTCTGCAGGCCTCTGGTATAGAGCTCAGCCGACAGTGGTTGTGCCACGGATGTTAAGTCAGCCCTTATTCTACTTAGTTCGGTTCCATGACAGGCTTTCATATGCTAACTGAGTCTCCCTAACCTAGTGATTAAGTATTTGGGCCCAGAGCCAGACTGCCTGTGTTCAAATCTTGACTATCCCACTTTCTTACTGTGTGATTTTGGACAAGTTTCTTCACCACTCTGTGCTTTAATTTCCTCATCTGTAAATGAGGCAAATAATAGGGCTAATTTCATAGGGTGGACCTGAGGCTTTATTAGACAGTAGGTAAGAGTCACTGCTGGCCAGCATGTAAGCTACACATCCTTAGTCCATTCCTTCTTGTCATACCTTCTTCACTTCCCAAGTGCCCACCCTTTGTTGATGACCTGGCTTCGGGTTCCACTGAGAAAGTTGTTGCCACTGGAAGAGAATGCCGGCCAGCTCACACGGCTGTGTCTGCCTGCTTCCCTGCGTGTAAGCCTGCACACTCGCCTCTCCCCACACGACAGTGGGTGCACCAGCCGTCATCACCCCCGCATCATCAATGTCCTCTTTCTCCTGGATCATTCCAGTCAGCATGCACGCTTACTATTTTTCCCCCATTATTTAAAAGCAAAACAAGCAAACAAATGAAAAACCCCTCTTGATGCCACTTTCCTCTTGGGTGACAGCACCATATCTCGCCTTCATTTTTGAGCAAAACTTTGGTAAGAATTGTCTGCACTTGCCAATGTATCTGCTGTTATTTTCTCCTGAATCCCCTCTGTTGGTGTTTTTGTCCTTGTGACTCCACAGAACATATTTTTATCAAGGACATCGATGACATCCCTGTCACTAAGCCTCACTGGTCAATTCACCATGTTATCTCACTGTTTATCAGCTTTGGACACATTTGATCACTGTCTCCAACTCCAAGCCCTCCCTCCTCTTGGCTCCCAGGACCCCTCCCTGGCCTGGTGGTCTGCCTGCCTTTCTGGTTGCTCCATCTCTAATTCTTTGCTGTTTCCGTCTCATCTCTCTGACCTCTAAATATTGAAGGAAACCAAGACTCCTTCAGTGGACTTCTTTTCCAGCCACACCCACACCATGGCGAGTCTGTCTCAAAGCTTCAAATGTCACATAGCTTATGACTCCAATATTGATTTCTAGCCCAGAACCCCCGGACCCCAAAGCATACACACCTCTGATCAGATATCTCAAACGAAACATATCCACAATCTGTACTCAGGGGACCAGGCTAAAGAAACAGTGGTGACCTGAGGCATATTCTTCTCATTGTGAATGAAAGGAGCATAAGAGAGAAGCACCACACAAGTGTATTTAAAGCCTCTGGTCACAACATGTCTGCTCACATTCCAGTGGCTAACACACATCATATGGTCAAGTCCAAAATCAGTGAGTCAGGAAGTACACACAGCCCTGAGGGGGCGGAAGAAAGGAGAAGGCAGTGACTATTTGCTGCTCAAGACTCCAATCCATCACACCAACCCAGGTTACTGAGCTGCCCTCCAACCTTCCTGGGGGTGCTGGGTCACTCTGAACTGGAGTCTCTGAGGCCCCAACTCTGCATTAGTGCACGCCAGGCACAAACACCACTGTCCTTTCTTCTGGCCTGACTTGGGTTGGTGGCAGTGGATAGCTATCCTGAGCCCCAGCCCAGCAGCATCTTCACCACCCAAAGTTTCAGTCCTGGGACCTTTCACTCAAGAACTCTGAAGATATTTTGAAGATAGCATTTAGTAAAATACAGAGAACTTCCTTTACTCTCTGAGGCTGGTTCCTATAAGGCTTGGAAAAACTCATGACTGATGGGGAAGTTGGTTGCGAATACTTGGAAAGGCAATCAGAGGAAAAGCACCCCTGGAAAGGCCTAACCCAGCAGCCTTCCTTCCAAGCCCACTGTGGGTCAGCCAGCTGCCTGGTTAGGGGGTGGAGGGTGGCTCCCCACTGCAGCACTGCTCCCCCCTTCCTGACCTTCAGAAAATGAAGCACCAGATGTCTTGTCTGATATCAAAGTTTGAATCAGCACCTACAATAGCAAAAGCAAAAATTCATTCATCTATTTGCTTATCAAATGCTAACCATTGAATTTGCTGAACATGGGAGGAATGTTCATGAACAAACAATCTGGTTTCTGCTCCCATTCAACTTACAGTCTCTGTTGAGAGGGAAGACAATTAAATACAGCATGAGAAGAGCTATGACGGGGGAAGTGTAGGGACCTATGGAGATTTATATCAGAGGGGCCTTATTGGGACTTGGGGGATGAGGAGAAGGCTTCCTAGAGGAAACGTCTTTTAAGTTAAGACTTAATGAATGAGTTATGGGGGCAGAAGGGTTGGAAAAGGGCTCCCAGACAAAGCAAACAGCATGCAAGAGGCAGAAAAGGATTCATCAGGTTGTTCATGAAAGGATGAAAGGGGAGGGATGGGGGAGACATGAAGCTGGAGAGACAGACGGGGCTGGACAGAGGCATGATCTCTGGCAAGTCTCGGTGAGGAGTTTAGACTTTACCCTGGAGGAAATCAAAGCCATCAGGGAGTTTTTGCTGGGGTCAGGATGATGAGGCTGCAGCAAACTTCCGGGTGAGGGTGAGCATGAGGGAAGGAGGTCAGCAGCAGTGCGAAGGGAAAGAAGGCAAAACAACTCAAGAGCCATTCCTCTGATGGGTTTGAGAGCCCCGGTGAATTTCCACGGGAGGAAAAAGAGATGCCCACAGTCTGGCACCAGTCCCGGAGGGTTGAAGGATCCAGCCACAGAGGTGGGCAGTGCACAGATGGAGGGATGCTGATGGGAAGCCAGGAGTGTTGCCGAGGTTCCCCAGGGAGAAGATGCCATGCTCAGTCTGGGGAATGTTGTGTTTAGAGACCTAAGGGGCACTTGAGTACAGATGTTCTGCAGGTATGTGAGCCTAGAGCTCAGCAGAGGGACTCATTTATTCATTTATTCATTCACTCCTTCACTCCATAAACATTTATCCAGGACTGTGCCGGATGCTGAGTAAACAAGGATGATTAAGAACCTAATCCTCAAATGACTCATGACAGAGAAATGTAAACATAACAGCAGCGGTGTTTTAGGTACAAAGATAGTGCACGCATAGCACATAGTGTAGGGTGAGAGCAGGAAACGGTGAGTTCTGCTTGGGTGGCCGGGGATGGCTTCCTGGGAAAGGCGGCCCAAGAGAGAAGTCAGGCAGGAAGCAAGATGGGAGTGTGGGAGGAGGATGTTCTGGGCAGATGAAACTGCTAAAATAATGAATCCAGGTAGGGAAGTACCAGGAATGATGTGTGGCTACAGGGTAAGCCTGGAGGAGGGGCAGCAGAGAAGGCAGGGGCCACTTGGCCAGGGCCTCGAGCACTGGCTGAGAGATCGGACTGTGCCATTAGGTGACAGTCATTGGAAAGTTTTCTAAACATCTCTTTTATTGTTATTTTTGCCATTTGAGAAGTCTATGAAACTTTTAAATGAACATAAGGAAAATAAAAATTACTGTTACCATTTAATGTGTATTGCAAATTTTTCCCATTCCCAATCTCCATCTCTCCTACTCTTTCTGTTTATGATTACATGTGGTATATGAGGTCTATCTGGAAAAAGTCCAGCTATTATTCCTATAACAAGACCCTTTTGCATGACATCAATGTAACCTGGCAGCCAAGGAGAGTGGACCAGAATGCACATGCATGAACAATGACAACTTCTCACTGTACTAGTCAGTGGAGGTGGTAGACACTATTGAGTGAACATGTGTACTGTGTGGTCATCAAATTGAAAATGAGTGAGAGAGTAGAACAATGGATGTGCATCAGATTTTGCATTAAGCTTGAACATTTCCCCATGGAAACTATTTGGATGATCCAGAAGGCTGCAGATATGGACTGCTGGTGATTGGCAGCTTCATCACAACAACGCCCCTGCTCGTGCATCGAGTCTCATGAAGAGTTTTTGTGAAACATCAAATCACCAAGGTAACTCAGCTTCCCTAAGCCCAGATTTGGTGCCCTGTGACTTTACTGTCTTTTCCAAAAACTAAAATCACCTTTGAAAGGGAAGAAATTTTAGACCATTGATGAGATTCAGGAAAGTACGACGAGGCAGATGATAGCAACTGGGAGAACTGTGTGAGGTCCCAAGGTGCCTACTTTTAAGGGGACTGACTGAGACATCACTGTCCTATGTACAATGTTTCTTGTATCTTGTATCTTCTTCAATAAATGCCTCTATTTTTCATAGCACCTGGCTAAATACATTTTGGACAGACCTTGTGTGTACATATTCATTTTTAACTTTATTAAGGAATAATTGGCAAGTGTAATTGTATATGTTTAAAGCATACAATATGATAATTTGATATGCATATACAATGTAGAATGATTACCAAGACCAAGATAATTAACGTACTCATCACCTCACATAGTTAAATTACCCTTTTCTTGTGTGTGTGAGAAAATGCTTCAAATCTACTTGACTCTTGGCAACTACATAAGTACACATACCATATTATTAAATATGGTCACCGTGCTCTGCATTACATCTTATGTGTATGTATTTTAAAATAAATATAGTGTGTGTTTTGTTTTAAGCTGTATGTCTCATTGACAAAAAACAGATCTGTCATGAAGCATTTTCTGAAACATCATAATTAATAACCTTATTGTTTTTAATTTTATGGTGAGAGCCAAATATATTCAACAAATCCCTGTATCATTGAGCATTTGAGATGTCTATAAATTTTCACAATACTCTTGTACATATCTAGATCAACTCATTCTTCCCCTCCCCACCCCCAAGTGAATTTTTAGAGGCAGAAATGTGGGAAAGTGGATCAAGAAAATGTTCAGACTTGATACATATTTCCAAACTATCCTCTGGAAGGTCCTACTAGTTTATGTCCTGTCAGGGTGAGATCTAAGGTCCTGATTCCCACACGGCCTCATTAACAGTTGGCATCACTTTTTTAAAAAGTTGTTGCCAATTATTCAAGAAAACAATTCTTTATCAAACAGTGAAACTGCAGTTATTTTTTAATATGCTTGCTGGTCATTTGTAGGGGTCTGATATGTCTAGGTATCTATGTGTCAGTGATTTTGTAGGGAATCTGCAAAGTAGATGTTCTTACATCTTTATTTGTGACTTTCATTCCACTCGCTCCAGGATCTCCTTCAGAAACTGCAGTTATCTGCATGCTAGCCCTCCACATTGTCGCCTCCTAATTTCACTTCATCACCTGTGTTACTGTTCTCTGAATTTTGGGATAATTTCTCATCTTTGTTACTCATCTCACTGGTTTTGCTTTATTGAGATATAATTTATATGCCATACAATCCACCCTTCTAAAGTGTACAATTAATTGATGTTTAATTTATTCAGAGTTGTACAACCATCAACATGATCAATTTTAGAACATTTTTATCATCCCTAAAAGAATCCCCAAATTCCCAGATTCCCTCATATGTGTGTCCTGGAGTATGGTATTTGGAGACACCAAAAGAAAGATCTTTTTCATATTTACTTTAATAGTTTAGGCCTTTAAGAAAGTTGAATGTAGAAAGCACAAGTTTAAGGTTTTATTCCCTTTCCCTTGGCTATATGGAGAAAACAGGGACCAACAAACAAACCAAACAACCTGACAGAGGAAGAGACTTCTGCCTTCTGAACAATCTGCTTAAGTTCAGGGGACTTGATCACGAGTCTTGGTTCAGGGCCACCTTCCTCCGGGGCCAGAGCAGTGAGGTGGTCGTGTCCCACCTCATTACTGACCTCACCTCTGCTGAGGTCTCTGGTGTTGGTCCTGATGGCTGGTCACAGTTTGATAGTCTATGAACCTCTACACCTACCCCATAGCCCCACCAACTGTATCTAGATCCTGCTGGTCAAGATGGTATAGTTGCTGCCTAGGCTCTACCTGGAAGAAGGCTGTTCCAAGGATCATGGGATTAGGGAGAGAAATGTCTATTTCAATAACAAATTTGTTACCAAAACATTGTAACCAGAGCAGAACCAGAACAAACCAGAGGAAAATGTCTCTCACATAGCAACTCCTTTGGGCCACTGTTTTGGATTATATTATATTAGCTTGAGCCACATGAAATTGCTGATACTTGACTGCTTTTGACCTGTAAAAGCAATAAATTCATATGGTTCAAGGTAAGATAACTACTCTGCTTCCTGCCACTCATTTACTCAAAAATTATTGAATGAATCATTCACTTATTATGTACCAGGCACTGTTCTAGGAGCTGGGAATATAACCAAAAGCAAGACAGAAAAAAATTCCTGCTTTTCTGAGGATTATTCTGGTGAGAAGAGACAGACATAAACACGGTAAGTGAGTATGATGTGTTCAATGGTGACGAGCGCTGCGGAGAAAAGCCAAAGTGCTCTGGGAAGGGGAAGAAGTTCTAGGATCCAGCAGGGGTGGCTGCAGTTCTAAGTAGCTGGACAGTACAACATTTGAGAAAAGACCTAGAGAAAGTGAGCAGTGAGCCAGGTAAATACCTGAGGGAGAACTTTCCAGCAGAAGGGGGAGGGAACACAGGAGCCCCAGGGGAGGTGGGAGCGAGCCAAGTACCATCAAAGACAGCAGGGACGCCATGTGCCTGGAGCAAGGGGAAGAAGGAGGTTGTTGGGGACAGACTTGATGATGTTACTGGGGACAGTGTATAGGGCTTTCTAGGACCTGTCCAGGACTTTAGCTCTTACTTGGAGTGAGGTTTTGATCAGTAGAGTGACTTCACTTAACTGTACTATTAAACCATCACTATGGCAACAATGTCAAACACCGGAGGAGATGAGATGAGAGGTCCCAGCTAAAGCAGGCAAGGAGGAAGCAATAGGAAGGGAATAATATGGAAGGTGGGGGAGGGCCAGGGCTGGAGCAGAGACTTCAGAGGCCTCCCGTGTAACAAGGCACATGAGAGGGGACAGTGGGACTGCGCCAGTGTGGACCAGCCAGCACTCCACCACCCATGGTTGTGCCTTTGATCACTGCGCAGGCCCCAAGGGGGTTGGGGAGAGGCTGGGATCCAGCCAGGGCCTAATGTGGAGCCACATCCCTCCAGAGTACCCATTAATCATGGGCATGATGCTCTTCTAAACTTTACAAAAGCAATGCCATATGGACCAACACAGGCTCTGGTGGTAGTCAGTGAGTTGGTGAGAAGTGCTGAGATCCTGGTTCAATCCTTTCAACTCTGTTAACAGATTGGATGAGAGGTGTGAGCAAAACCAAGGCCTGAGAAACTGGAAAAGTGGATTGCTACTTGCTGAGCTGGGAAAGACTGGGAAGGAGTGGGCTGGCGAGAGGGGGTGGAGGTTGGCACATAGTGGGCTAAAGATGCCCCGTAAACACCAAAGTGGAAATGGTCCAGAGGGCACTTTGATATGGGTCTCGTGTTCAGGGCTGAGGTCTATTGGGTGGACATTTTTAGATCATTTAAAAAGACATTTCTTTGACCTTGCATTTTTTTGGTTTCTCAAAGTGGCTCAGGAAGAACATCAGCAGGTACAATCAGTAATAACCTGAAGAGTCCCCAGTGCCCAGGACCCCCATTCTCTCAGCGTCTTACACAGATTATGCACTGTGAGACTCCCTCCAGCTGGGGTGGCTGCCCACGGTTGTTCTCCTTTTTGTGGGGCTCGTATGAGAGAGGTTTTGCCTGGGGGAAATGAATATTACAGGCTCAGATGTTAAGAGGTCTGAATTACAGGGCAAGCGCTTATGGGAGTTGGGGAAAATATTAGCTCTCTAACACCTGGAGAGTTGGAGGTCCCAGTCCAGTGAGAAGTTGAGTCCAGGGGGTTTCAACCTTTCTCACTGGAAGAAATGAAGCCAGGCTTTTTGGCCACACAGAGAACTCCTCAGGTCACTCATCAGATGGTCTTGCTTAGTTCAAGTTCTGTCCACTGATCCCAGAGGCTCACCTGTCAGGAGCACAGCTCTGCTGTCTCTGGAGCAAGAAGAGAGAGATTATGTACCCTACCCTTCCAACTTTCCAGTGTCGGACATGTCCATGTTCGACCAACTGAACTCTTTCTCCCCTTGCAAAATGAGCTGCATTATTTATTCATCTCTTTAGAGCAATAAGCTCTGGGAGTCTCTATCTTGCCATTGTAAATGACCTTCAGGACCAGAAAGAATGTTAGTAAAATCACCAAGACACACCTGTATGTCCAATTTGTGTCCATCCCAGACTGACTGCTTGTAGGCAGTGAGAGGGCCCATCTCCTCCCTCTCCCTTACTCAAACCCTCTTAAAATTACTTTTTAAACAGTCCTGCAGCTGTGAGCACTAACCCCTAGGACAGGTCAGAGCAACTTGCAGGAAAAATAGGCCAGCAGGCCAGGTAAGCAAGTGGGTAGCTAGACAACTTCTCCCATTCCCCTACCCCTCATGCTTCCACTTTCAAGGATCTAGGAGCCTCCCGAGAAGAGAGAGTGTGGGCCTCATGATCTCCCCCTCCAAGAGTCCCTCCATCTCAGAATTTCCCAAGCACTCAGTTCACACCAGACCCCAAAGGGTCTTGGCAGAGATGAAGAGTCTCTTGACACCTTGGCAGAGGTGAATTGAAATTGTCAAGATGCCAAGATTCAGTGCCCTTTCCTTTCTTCTCCAAGTCCTCGGAACTCAGTGGGGAGCACGGTCTTGTTCACCGATCCCTAGAGGGAGCCCTAGAGCAAGAAGGGAACCCTGTTGCCCTTCTCCCCCCTTGACCATGCTCTGATGGTCCCTCTCCTTCTCATAACTGCTCTAGGTTTTTATCTGCTCTCCTTACACTGTCTCAAGTATTACAAACCACCCCAAGGAGGTTCCCAATAAATGTAGCCCATTCCTAGTTTTCCAAAGGCCCCTCCAGGTTTCAGGGGAGCCCATGAGCATTTTTTTCACAGTTAGTCCCATAGTGGGCCTACAGGCCTGGGCAGGCTGTCCAGAGCCTGTCTCGGGCAAAGCCAGCAGACCATCCCTCCCTCTGGCTGACCACCTTCTTCCCTCATCTTGGCCAGCAGCCACAGTGGCTCTCTTAAGCGCAGATTTGTTCTCCTGGCCTTAAAAACAAGCTGGTTCTCCCAAGGCTCTGCTGAGCCTGGCTTTCCCTTTCAGGCTTTCAGTGCCATTCCCAGGTTTAAGAGTCAGAGGCTCCTCCATCTCTCCTTTAGCAACAATGCTGCTAGCCATCTTGCCTTAGGTGAAGGGCACTCGTGGCAGATCTGGCACACCCACTTTTCCCTTTCTGGGCTTCCTCTGCCTTTTCTCTCCTAATTCTTTCCTGGGTGGAACCTGGCAACTGTCCCCATCCTGCCAAGGATCTTGTAGTCCATTCTGACAGGGTAGGCTGAGCTCAGGTGGTGTCTGCAGTCCCAGCAGAGGTGTTCAATGTGGCATCTGGAGTCTCTGGGAAGTTACTTACTCCATATAGGTATGTAAACTTACTCACCGTGAGTCCAGTGCAAGACCAAGGTGGGTGTGCCCACCCCTGTGCATTGGCCACTTCGTTCTATGACAAAAGGTTCTGCATTACCCCTCTACTATCTGTCATTGGCCTTATTCACCTTCATAAAGATTCCTTCTAGAGATTTTTGTGGTATGGGCCTTAGGGGGCCTAGTTTTCTTACTTCTCCTGGGGAAGTGTCTTTGGTCCCATTCTTCCCCTAGTTCTTCATGATCAAGAGAGGTATCAGAGGATCGAAGGCAGCAGCCTCATTGCCCCAAAACCCCTGTACGAGTAATCCACACACAGGGTTCCTGAGGGCTGACCACGTAGCCACCAGACCACCAACCCTTCTTAGGGCCAGAGACCCGCGCTCTCAGGGGTTATGCTGGCCCACAGACATTATGGTCACCCCAGTTACAACTCTCCTGTGACTTGCTGTCACCCTTGGAGTTGGAAAAATATCTTCCACCTGGAGGACCCCATCGACCCCTTCTACATGTCCAGTTGGGTAGCTTTCTTCCCATATCAGCACACACTGCCAGAGCAAACACTGGTCTGACTCGGACTCTGGCCAGTAGTGTCCGCGGTGTTGTGGATGAGACAAAACAAATTCACACGGACTACTGAAGCCCTGTGGAGAAAAAGAGATGGCACAGCCACTCTTTCAAGGGGAGAGCACCTGGACCCTTACCTTAACAGGCTTTTATTGGCTTTCTAATAGCATACAACAAAGAAGGTTTTCATTCATTATGCTCCGGTTTGCTTTAGGTGATTACTTTTTACAGACAGCAACGGAAGGGGTATTACCGATTACTTCTTACAGACTAACAAGGAAAAAATGTTACAAATGCAAGGGAACGATAAGAGTAATTGGTCTGGTTACACTTCAGTCCTTGACTTCAGGAAGTTACTTTAAAGATATGCAGCAAGCATCTGCTGCTTCAACTCAGGGTGAGGGAGGTTTAGCAGGAGCAAGCCTCAAAGCAGCCTAGGTACAATGCAGGCCTGATTCCCCACAGGAAAGCCAATCCATGGGTTTGGTGTCCTGCGTGCCGACATGCGCCTATCGACTTTCCAATCCCGCATGGACAGGTTCCGTATACCGGTCCCGTCACTTGTACAAGCTGGGGCCATGAATGGGTACCTGTGGTCCCCCTCCTCTCAGCCACATCCATGCAGTGTGTTCCACAGAAGAGACCAGTCCTGAGAAAGCTTTTGGAATGAAAAACCCCAAGGAGCCATTGGATAGAGCAGCCATTATAGTACACCCACAGCACACCACAGAAGCCTGAGGGATCCCTGCTCAGACACAGCACAGGGATGCAACCGTCCCCAAGGACTGGGAAAGCCAACAAGGAATCTTGGACAAAGAGCTGCACTGTGTGACAGCTAAGTGAACAGGATTCAAGCCCCTGAGTTCACATTCAGTGTCTAGTGTGGCCCACAACTCACAGACTAACTTTACAGGTTCCTTGATCCTGAAGGGAGGGCTTCACTTCCTTGCATACATTCTCAGGGCATGAATTCTACCTCTCCTAAGTGGATGGCCACAGACTATTAGATTATAAATTACCTTTGACTGTAGGAACCCCATTTATGACCACTGCCTCCAAATGGGCTCAGCGTCATTGAATTTGCTGGCTCTTCTACACTCCTTCGCAACCATAGCCAATGCATCTAGGTGAGCACTGAAATAGCCAGCTCAAGTGTCAAACACAGCCATTGTCACCTGCACCCCATAGAAAGAGAGAGCAAAGAGGTGGCGGGGCCTCTCTGTTGGAACACAGGCTGGGATGAATCCAGCTGAGCCCCAGGCCAAGCTCCCCTCTCCCCAGGTTGGAGAGTGGAGCAATAGGGTGCCTGTTGACCACTTGCCTGGGGGCATCTACACCAAGTAGACTAGCTTGTGTTTGCCCCAAGTCCTTTGCACAGTGCTGTATACAGCTCTTCTTGAGTACTCATGTGCTCACAGTGAGGTGGAAGGGTCTGGGAGTCCAGGAGCATGACCTGGTGGTGAGAAGCACTATAGGAATCAGGGATCTTTGAGCCAACTCCCTGGGTTTGAATCCCGCTTCCTAGGCTGACCATGGGAATGTTGGTTAACATCTCTAAGCTTTACCTCTCTCATATGCAAAATTAGAGTAATTATTATATCTATGTTATAATACTGATGAGAAAATTAGATGAGATAACTTCTGGCCAAGATGGAGGTGTAGGTAGATACATTTTGCCTCCTCGCACAAACAAAAGAAGGACAACAACAATTTAAAAACAAAAAACACCCACAACTACAAGAAAAAAATCAAACTGTATGGAAGTCCAACAACCAAGGAGTTAAAGAAGAAACATTCATCCAGACTGGTAGTAGGGGTGGAAATGGGCAGCCAGGGCAGAAAGGATGTGGGGCAAGGCAGCAGCTAGAGGACCTGGTGGTCCCACATTTGCATAAACCAAGAGGAATGACTAGGGAGTGAGAGAGACTGTGCGATCCAGGGTTCCAGTAAAGGGAAAGAAAGCCTCCAAACCTCTGGCTGTAAAAACCTGGGAGGGTTGTGACAGCAGGAGAAACTCCCAGCCTCGCAGGAGAGTTTGCTGGAGAGACCCACAGGGTCCTAGAGCATACACAAACCCCCACCTGGAAATCAGCACCAAAAGGGCTGAATTTACTTGTGGGTAGTGGGGGAAGTGACTGGAAGTGGAAGGAGAGCTGAGCAAGCAGCATTGTTCCCTCTCTGACCCCTCCCCCACATGTAGCACCACAGTGCAGTGACATAGGTTGCCCCACCCTGGTGAATACCTAAGTCTCTGCCCCTTGCTACTTAACAGGTGTGCCAAGACCAAAAAAAAAAAAAAGGGGGTCCACATGAAGAATGGATCAAAGCTCCAGAAAAAAATACAACTAAGCAATGAAGAGATAGCCAACCTATCAGATGCAGAGTTCAAAACACTGGTAATCAGGATGCTCACAGAAATGGTTGAGTATGGTCACAAAATAGAGGAAAAAGTGAAGACTATGAAAAGTGAAATAAAAGAAATATACAGGGAACCAACAGTGATGGGAAAGAAACCAACGATTTGGACCAGAAGGAAGACAGAAACATTCAATCAGAACAGAATGAAGAGAAAAAAATTTTTAAAAATGAGGAGAAGCTTAGGAACCTCTGGGACAACTTGAAACATTCCAACATCTGAATCATAGGGATGCCAGAAGAAGAGGAAGAGCAAGAAATTGAAAACTTATTTGAAAAAATTATGAAGAACTTCCCCAATCTGGCAAAGGAAATGGACTTCCAGGAAGTCCAGGAAGCTCAGAGAGTCCCAAAGAAGTTGGACCCAAGGAAGCACACACCAAGACACATCATAATTACATTATCCAAAATTAAAGATAAGGACAGAATCTTAAAAGCAAGAGAAAAGGAGACAGTTACCTACAAAGGAGTGCCCATAAAACTATTAGCTGATTTCTCAAAACAAACCTTGCAGGCAAGAAGGGGCTGGAAAGAAGTATTCTAAGTTATGAAAGTCAAGGACCTACAACCAAGATTGCTCTATCCAGCAAAGCTATCATTTAGAATGAAGGGCAGATAAAGTGCTTCCCAGATAAGGTCAAGTTAAAGGAGTTCGTTGTCACCAAGTCTTTGTTATACAAAATGTTAAAGGAACTTACTTAAGAAAAAGAAAATTATCAAAACTATGAACAGTAAAGTGACAACAAACTCACAACTATCAACAATTGACTATAAAAACAAAACAAAAAAAAAACAAAATAAGCAAACCATAGAACAGGAACAGATTCACAGAAATGGAGATCACATGTAGGGTTATCAGCAGGGAGGAGGATGGGGGAGAATGGGGGGAAAGGTACAGGGAATAAGAAGCATAAATGGTAGGTGCAAAGTAGACAGGGGGAGGTTAAGAATGGTATAGGAAATGTAGAAGCCAAAGAACTTATATGTACATCCCATGGACATGAACTAAGGGGGAGGGGAATGCTGGTGGGAGGGGTAATGAAGGGTGGATGGGCGTAAAGGGGAGAAAAAATATAATAGCATAAACAATAAAATAATGGGCATGAACTAAAGGGGGGAATGTGGATGGGAGGGGGTGTGCAGGGTGGAGGGGAATGAAGGGGGGAAAATGGGACAACATGAATAGCATAATCAATAAAATATAATTAAAAAAACAATAAAATATACTTTAAAAAAAACATCAGACAAGATAATACACCAAGAACACTAAAGTGGGTGTCTGTCATGTAGCAATTCCTTAAAAAAAGTCAGAGAAGAAAATAATTTCCTTTGGGTGAAGTAATGTGTCCTGAAGAACCCTCCAAGCTCCATTTCATGTGACTTAATAAGAAAGTAAGCTAACAGCTAACAAGTGAAACTATGCTGTATTGGCTCCAACTTGGGAAATAGGAGGGTCCTGCCCTTCTTGTTTCTAAGGTCTATCAAGCTGCAAAGCCGACTGGAGACAGTTGGGGAGGGGCACAGAGAGGAGCGAGGAAGGGAGCTGTCTGTCCACAAGCACTGCAGTGCTGAGATACTGGGGGTGGTGACTAATTCTGGACCGCAAACCAGTGATGTGGTTTAAAGAGCCGTTCTGGCCTGCCCTGCAGCCCGCCCGGCACATGTGCAAACAATGACACACCCAATTTTATGGGCTTGGACATATTGGGGGCAAGAAAGTGGTGGTATTGTGGGCGGTAGTAGAGACATCCAGAGAAGGGAAGGGGTTCCAACGGACAAAAAGGCAAAATTGTAATCTTCTGTCTGCCTGAGGTTTTACTGAGGAAATCCAATCGGACAGTCTAAGAAATGTATGTTTAAGCCAAGCCTGGACTGCTCCGCCAGCCAGTTTCTACTCTCCTGAGATCACGAGGTACTCAGCAGGGCACTGCCAGAAAAGGAAGTGACAAAGGCAGCTCATTTGGCCGGTGATAAGAAACCCAAGGTTCACATTGAGTAATTACACACAGAACAGTTAAACTGCTAGAGGAAAGAAAGAGTTAGTGCCTGCGTGTAACTTCACCTTAAACTAACTCCGCAATTGGCAAAGAGAACACTGGGCTTTCATACCCAATGCAAATTCATGTTCTCCTCATGATTTCCATCATAATCCTGTATGTAAATAGGGCAGGTATTATTCATCCCATTTTACAGATTGGCAAATGGAGGCAAGGACAGGAGAGGAAATATGCTTAAAGGTCAGGTCAGAAATCCATATTTTTGTCCATGAGTTGTTGCAAACCTTAGTCAGAAAATAAAATATAAAATTCAAAATGAAACAAGGAATTAATTTCTGCTTGTTAGTTCTGAGGGCAAAAAGGAGAGATGAGGTTGGGCCAATTTCATAAACAGAGTCTGTTTTTTGTTATTCCAAAAAAAAACAGCTTTGTGAAATTTTAAGGAGCCAGGGTATTTAAAAGTTGTACCCATTTTCATTTGAAACATAACTGTTTCCAATGTTAATGTACAGTTGATATATTGAAGTTATCCTCAGGAAGTTTTCTATGAGGTTCCAGATTCATGGGGCTGGGAAAAAGAATGAGGTTGTAACAGGGCCTTGGAGTCTGGGGTGTCTTAAGTGTTTCACATCCAATCACATCTGTGAGCCAATTGGATTTCTACAGAACTTATTTCAGTTTTGAAAGATACTACTGGTCAAGCAGCAGAGTCTGTTAGAGTCGCCTTCAAATATCCCAAAACATCCGGGGTAGAGAGTATATCAGAAAATAGCCTGCACATTTTTTAACCGCACAGATTTTGCCTACCTTGCTGAGGCACGTTTGAGTCTGGGAGGTGTGGAAACGCTGAGAGAAGACTGTGGTTCTGTGCACAAAGGACGTGCCTTTTTGGATGATTTCAGCAACAAAGTGGTTGTAGCCACATGATTGAGGGGAATCTCATCTCTGCCCACAGCAAGTATAGGAGCTATTTCTATAAAAACCTGTTTGAAATGTTTTCATGCCTGCACACTCTGTTCTGTCCCAGCTTCATGCCTCTGCCCCACCAAAAGTCTGAGACACCGTTTATTATGGCACCTTGTCAGAGGGGTATGCCGAGGCACAACATTTATGTCTGACTTCTGTGATTTTTAAAGATGGGAACCATCCTGGTCCGGGTGTGTGATTTCTAGAAATGAGTCCTGATCAGTCTGCTGATAGTGCACAGGAAGTTGCTAGGTCTTTGGTCTAGCAAAACCATCACGTTGGTCTTTGCATAACATTTAAAAGTTCTTTCTCAAAATAAGCCTGCACTGTAGATCATCGGTCTTAACAAGTAACTGGACAACCCTGGACTCTCTGACATCACGAGCTCCACTAGTTTGGAAATTATTCAGGTGATTACGTTGATGACATGAGCGAGGTACAAAGAGGTACTCAGTTACCCTGGCATGAGGGTCAGGGTACCAATCCCTGTGATTTTTGGACCTCAGGTTTCTCATCCACAAGAGCAGGATGATAATATCTACTGTGGGCTTTTCTTGTGAGGATTAGGTTTCATGCCTGTAAAGCACCTGAGACACAGCAGACATTGTTAAATAGTAATGATAATAATGCCAAATGTCCTTAAAACAACATCTGACAAGGTTGTTGTAAGAATAATGGTTCCCTGAAGATGTCCACACTCTCATCCCTGGGACCTGAGAATGTGTTACTTTGTGTGGTAAAGGGACTTTGCAGCTGTGATGAAGGGTCGTGAGATGGAAACCCTATCCCAGACTATCTAGGTGGGCCCAGTGTAATCACTTGAGGCCCAGTAAGAGGGAGGGGGGAGGAGACTGCTGTGAGGACAGAGCAGAGGTTAGGGTGATGTGAGAAAGGGGTGCACCAGCCACACAGGACAGGTGTCCAGGTGTCCTCTAGAAGCTGGAAGAGATGGGAAACATCCTCCCTCAGAGACTTCAGAGGGAACCAGCCCTGCTGACACCTTGACTTTAACCCAGGGAGACCAGTTTGGAGTCTTGACCTTCAGAGTTATCAGAGACTCAATCTGTGTTCTTTTTAAGCCACCGAGCTTGTGGTGATTTATTATAGCAGCAAGCGGAAATGCATATAGAGATTATGAAACTGATTTTCTTGGGTGGCTTATGAGCTGGCTCAGGATGTAATTTCCAGCAAAACAATATTTCTCATTTTTCTCAGAACAAGGTTATCACATGTTTATGACACACCTATTTTGTACCAAGTTCAAAAGTCGATGAGCCCACTAAAGAAGAGTGTGTGCAATGGGAAGAACGAGAGGCCCTGAAGCACACCTAGAGCAGTGATTTGCAGACTTTCCTGTGATTTTGGATCATCTGAGGTCTTGTTAAAAGTGAAGATCCCGATTCAGGAGGCCTGAGGGGAGGTCTGAGACACTGCTGTGCTCCAGATGACTTGGTGCTGCTGGTCCCCAGACCACACTGTGGATAGCCAGGCTCTAGAGTTGCACTTGGAAGGGAATGGATTTGATTGGCACACAAGGGGCTCCGTTGGTGGGCCTGCCCTTAACTAACTTCTTTACTCTGTGCGGTCCTTTGTAAACCTTCTTGGCAGGTGCCCAGGGTCTGCTGAGTACTCACAACTGGTAATACATCATTCACTTCTACTCTCACCAAGTGAATTAACTCAGCTGGATCTGTTCCCAAAAGAACGGTGCATCCCAAGGGAATACAAGTTGAACTTACTATTCTAATTATATGATGAAGTCACTGACTTAAACCAATGAAATATAAGTGCAAAGAAAAACACAGAGCTCTTTTATGAAAATGAAGTCAATGGCTTAGGAAAGAGAGACTAAATGTACAGCACTATAAAATATGTCATATCACACGTGGGTGGTGGAGGGGGTGTCATAAAAATCTCAACACTTACTATGCTTTAAAACGTGCCTTTAGGTTTTTACTCCCACTTTAAAGAAACAGAAGCTTCCCTGCAGTGCATTACAAATAAGATTTAGACAAGAAGAGCTACAGTGATGTGCATCTACTTTTTAAGTGAAAAGCTGAAGGGCAAGTCGTTGTTGCCTCTCTCAGTGGTGGTGATGGTGCACTTGCTTACATTTCAGATCTCTGGGGTGTTTTTATACATAGATGGTCTTGCATACCTCAAGCCTGTCAGGCCTCAGCACCACAGACCTGTCAGAAGCTGCCTTTAATCACCATCTTTGCAGGGGAACAATCTGAAACTCACAAAGAAAGGAGTGAATTGACTCAGTTTTAGAGCCAGTAAAAGCCTCAACATCCTAATCAAGAGTCAGGTCGTGATGCCTCTGTGATGTGTTGCCCTTTATTTATTTATTTTTATTTTATTTTTTCACTTGTTTTTTTTAGAGAAAAGTATCGATTGGTTTGCCTTACTTCCATGGACACCCAGACCAGGGAACGAGCCAGGACTGGGGATCATACACAATAGGACTGGGGCGCATGCACCCACACACACATGCCTGGGTCAGGAATCAAACCCGCAGTGTAGGTATGCACCCTGACCAAGCATTGATTGAACACACAACCTTTCAGGTACCAGACGATGCTCCAACCAACTAAGTCACACTGGCCAGGGCATGTGTTGCCATTTAAAAGGGACACATAGGACTGATAGTTTAACATGTAGTTAACTATAAGAGAAACATTAGGAAATACACATAAAACAAATCCTTCTGAATCCCCATGCATTGTTCAACTGCAATTAAAGAGTAAAGAAGACTACAATATCAGCTGTGGCAAAATCCCATCATGTTGAAGAAAGTTTAGGTCAGAAAACTCAATAAAGTAACTTCCAGCCAAGATGGAGGCATAGGTAGATACACTGTGCCTCCTCACACAACCAAAAGAAGGACAAGAATAAATTTAAAAACAAAAAACAACCAGAACTGACAGAAAAATCAAACTGTATGGAAGTCTGACAACCAAGGAGTTAAAGAAGCAACATTCATCAAGACTGGTAGGGGGGCGGAATCAGGCAGCCAGGGTGGAGAGGACTCATGGAAAGGTGGCAGCTATGGCATCAGGTGGTCCCACATTTGCATGCAGATAAATTGGGAGGAACAACTGGGGAGTGAGACACACTGCGCAACCCAGGGTTTCAGTGTGGGGAAATAAAGCCTCAAAACCTGTGACTGAAAAAAACCTGTAAGGGTTGTGGTGGTGGGAGAAACTCCCAGCCTCACAGAAGAGTTCACTGGAGAGACCCACAGGGTCCTAGAATATACACAAACCCACCCACCCAGGAAATCAGCACCAGAAAGGCCCAATTTGCTTGTGGTTGGCAGGGAAAGTGACTGAGAGCCTGCTGAGAGCTGAGCAGGTGACATTGTTCTCTTTCTGACCCCTCCCTCATATACAGCGTCATAACACAGTGACCTGGGTTGCCCTGCCTGGTGAACACCTAAGGCTCCACCCCTTAATACATAACAGGTGCTCTGACACCCCCCAAAAATGGCGCACATGAAAGAACAGATCAAAGCTGCAGAAAAAATGCAACTAAGTGATGAAGAGATAGCCAACCTATCAGATGCACAGTTCAAAAAACTGATAATCAGGATGCTCACAGAAATGGTTGAATATGGTTGCAAAATAAAGGAAAAAGTAAAAGCTATGAAAAGTGAAATAAAGGAAATATACAGGGAACCAAAAGTGATGGGGAGGAAACTGGGACTCAAATCAACGATTTGGACCAGAAGGAAGAAGTAAACATTCAACCAGAACAGAATGAAAAAACAGGAATTCAGAAAAATGAGGAGAGACTTAGGAACCTCCAGGACAACTTAAAACATCTCAACATCCAAATCATAGGGGTGCCAGAAGGAGAAGAGGAAGAGGAAGAAACTGAAAATTTATTTGAAAAAATTATGAAGAACTTCCCCAATCTGGCAAAGGAAATGGACTTCCAGGAGGTCCAGGAAGCTCAGAGTCCCAAAGAAGTTGGTCCCAAGGAAGCACACACCAAGACACTTCATAATTATGTTACCCAAGATTAAAGATAAGGAGAAAATCCTAAAAGCAACAAGAGAAAAAGAGGCAGTTACCTACAAAGGAGTGCCCATAAGACTATCAGCCGATTTCTCAAAAGAAACCTTGCAGGCAAGAAGGGGCTGGAAAGAAGTATTCCAAGTCATGAAAGGCAAGGACCTACATCCAAGATTACTCTACCCAGCAAAGCTATCATTTAGAATGGAAGGGCAGATAAAGTGCTTCCCAGATAAAGTCAAGTTAAAGGAGTTCATCATCACCAAGCCCTTATTATATGAAACGTTAAAAGGACTTACCTAAGAAAAAGAAGATAAAAAATATGAACTCTAAAATGACAACAAACTCACAACTATCAACAACTGAATGTAAAAACAAAAACAAAGTAAGCGAACAACTAGAACAAGAATAGAATCACAGAAATGGAGATCACGTGGAGGGTTATCAGCAGGGAGGAGGAGGGGGAAAATGGGGGAGAGGTACAGGGAATAAGTAGCATAAATGGTAGGTACAAAGTAGACAGGGGAGGTTAAGAATGGTATAGGAAATGTAGAAGCCAAAGAACTTATATGTATGATCCATGGATATGAACTAAGAGGGGGTGGGGAATGCTGGTGGGATGGGGTGTGCAGTGTGGAGGGGATAAAGGCAGGAAATTGGACAACTGTAACAGTATAATCAACGAAATATACTAAAAACAAGAAACCTCAATAAAGTAGAATACAAATGCCTTTCTGAGATGGCCCTAGAGACCCCATAGTGGTTTCTCACCAGTGAAAGTGCTATCTCAAGACTGCATCATGTGGCTGAGGGTTTGAATAAAACTATATGTACATTCTCAATCTGTTTATGCTGGACAACTGAAACTTCAGTTTTGTAAAATTATGAAGGTAAAAGGACCCATATCCCACATCTTCTGAGTTGTTTTCTGGGAGGGAAGCATGTTGGCCCGCACTTGAGGGGAGGGTAGAAGCACCCTCAGGCAAATTGGGGAGCCCTGCTGACCTCCACTGCCACACTGACTCACTTCACTGTACTTGTCTAACTTGAAGGATCTTATTTTGGGAGAAGCCCAGCATGGAAAAGTGAAGAAAAATTTCCATAGCAACCAAGTACGTCCTACAAGATTACATGAGTGTCCCAGGTAGACCTCACGGAGCAGCTCTCCTTGTTGATGTCCTTCATCTTTTCTTTTAGAAATGGGTTACGGGGACAATGGGTGTCAACTCTCAATGAGAGCAACCAAACAACCTGGGCCTTCTGATTCACATTGGCAAACTAAACACACTCTTTTCTCTCTCTGCCCTCCCCACGCCCCTTCTAAATGACAATAAAGAAGGCAAGGAGGAATGGAGGGCATAGGGGATGATCAGCAGGCCAAGGACTTTCATGACTCTCTGGAAGCCAGGGGACAGGTGAAATGACACTAAGGGATATATTGGCAGAATGGACATCAGCTCAGAACATGCCCACATGCTGCAACAGAACAGAGGTCTGGAAGGGCTCTGGATTTGGGGTGGCAGGTCCAAAATTGAATGAACAAATAACTGTGGAAAAAATGGTGGTGTAGGTTCATTCTCCTGTCCCCTCTACTTGTCCCCCATTCCCCCAAGATGTGCACAGCAGGATGATTCCAAGATGGTTCACGTCAGGGCTCTAGGATATCATTATGTGCCTAGATCTGTCCACTTTTCACCTCCATCCTGCTCGGAGTGTCAACCCCCCCCACGACCACGAGTAGTCAGCAGCAGTTCCTCCATCTCACCTGGATGGGACAACATCTGGTGGAGGGGCTGAGGATGACCCCCACTCTTCCATGCATCTCTTTTAAGAACAAGATTTCTTCCCAGAAGCCTCCAAAACAAACCTTCCATCATATCTCACTAGCCAGAAAAGCGTCACATGTCCACCCCTAAACCAATCCCTGCAAGAAGAATGGGATTCCTGTTGACTTAAAACAATGTGTCTCAAAATGGGTGCATATCAGAATGGCCTGGAGAATTTATTAAAACACCAGTTGCTAGGTATCACCCCCATAGGTTCTGATTCAGTAAGTCCTGGAGTGGGGCCGGAGAATTTGCATTTCTGCCAAGTTCTCATGCGATACAGATGGTGTTGGTTTAAGAATCACTGGATCTGAGGGGCAACCAACAGTGAAAAGGCCCCTCCTCTTTCTGCAAAGGTTCTAACCTGACTTCCTGCCCACTCGTTTCAAGTTAAGCCTTCCAGGGCCCATGACCCACCCTCATGCTCAGAGCTTAGTCATCCCTGTCATTCAGGGAAGTTATGGTTGTAACCATCACAGGAGCTAAAAGCAGAAATCCTCAAAAGTGGCTACCTCTGGGGAGCAGGTGTGAGAGAGGGAGAAGAAAGAAACTAATGAAATATTTTATTATGATTATGTGCTCATCTGAATTGATTAAATCTTTTATTTCCATTTGTGCTTTAATAACAATAGTTTTGGAGTACATGTTTTTCCTACTAAAGAATATTTGCTTCTTTCTTCCTTTCTCCAACCAGCAGTTTCTGTGTTTCAAGATGAAGGTTGTTGATGGACCCTAATGTGGGTAGGAGTAGCTATTCTTTTGAGGATGCCAGAAATTACATTAAAATCATCATAATGAGGTTGGCAAAATATTAACCTATTGCTTGTACCAAAATTTGTCTTCTGAAGGGCACTCTTCCCTTTTGGAAAGATAATTTGAGAAGAACGTAGGAAAAGTCCACTTCCACTACAGTAATCCTCACACTGCCACCACCACCACCATGGACTCCATGAAGGCCAGCACCAGGGCTCAGGAGAAAAGGGCTGAAATTAAGGGAGAAGCTCTGCAACTAAAGGGAGAAGCCTTTGGACCTCCTTGGGATATCTGCAGAGGAGAAGGGAAGATGAAGGGAGGGGAGGGGAGGGACGGGAGGGGAGGGGATAGAGAAATGGGTGCCACTGATGGGTGCATTTTGAGCTGTAACTCTTACCTGGACATCTTTCATCACTTCCCCAAAACCCTCTTCAGTGAAGAGTCTTATACGTTGTGTGACTGGGTTTTTGTGGTGGAAACTAAGGCAGCCTTGTTTTACATTTGACATGGGTGACCCAGGTAACCCGGGAGGAAGTAGAAGGCCAAGGACTCCGACGAGACTTGGAAAACAGCTTCAGGTTGGTGTGTCCTAGCAGAAATTTTGGTTTTTCACTTTCCATAGACCCAGTTGTTAGAGAGTTGCAGGTAATTTCACTTATATCTTAAGGGGCAAGGAACCCAGTTGAAACCCAGTTATGTAAGAACTAGAAATGGCCACCAAGTTCATGTCAGGAAGCAAAGATTTCAACCTTTTGAAATCACCAGATGACTGAGGACTCTGACTTCCTGAGAAGGAACTGTCACTTACCTGATGTGGACACATCTCTCAGAAAGAGGGGGTGTTCATCAGTGTCCAGAGTCACCTGGGCTGGGAGCTGCAGACCATAAACTGTGTGTGTCCTTTAGACGGGACACCTTGAGAGCTCCCAGGCTGGCCTTAATCTACACAGAGACCAGAAAAGCCAAGTTGGACCCACTTCAGAGGCCTCTCTATGTAAATAAGTAAGTAAATACAGAATGGGCAAAAGTAGGTTTACAGTTGTTCATATGGAAAATAACACAAGAATTAATAAATAATAACACAAGAATAAACTCTGTGTTTCAGGTGCTCACAACCATACACAAACCTAATTTTGCCCACCCCTGTAAATAAATAATAGCCCTACAGCTGTTTTTAGTCTGATCACATTACTTCATTCTCCATCTGAAGAATAGGGGCTCTGATTAAAATAACACTTATAGTCCATTTGGTTCTGGTCATCATGCCTCACTAATACCCAAGAAGCAATCTGAAGTTCTGCCATGAGTACAAAATTAATGTTATTACTCCATTTGCTCAGGAACTTAAAGGGTTCTAGTCGTCAGTACATTTCTTTCATAATTCAAGTTTGTATCTTTTTTCTTTAACAATTTCCATTTCTGTTTGCAATTGCAATGCTAGGTTGAATTCTATTTTCTTCCTCCCTTTCTATGGCCAGTTCTCCTTTTCACTTATAAATCACCCATTCAGCCCACTTGCAGAACTAGCATAAATCAACCTCGTGCTATTTGTTGTGAATAATAAGCTGTTTCCTGTATGGATCAAATGGAAGGGCTTGTCATCAGACTCTTCACTAATGCATCTCTCTCTCTAAAGAACACTATTATCTTCAGAAAAATCATTCCTTAACTTATCAGAAAAAAAATTTGAAGAGAAATATATTGGCCATTTTTTCTTGTAATCTAAAGCCAAATTTTACGCTTCTGTCTTTGGCTCCACCTGGAAGAGGACCATAAGGTAACACAGAAGTCCCTGTCGCCTGGCATGCACTACATTTGTCCTCCTATCGCTCAGGAACAAGGACCACATGCTTAGCTCAAGGAGGCAAAAGTGAGACTGAAATCCCAGAAACACTTAGTTGTCGAATTCTGGAATATTAGGATCTTGGTATAATCTTTACCAAATTATAACGTCGCGGAGAAAAGTTGACTGTTTTCCTATACCCGCAGCCACGGAAAAATATTTGGCAAGAGGAAAACTATTGTGCTATAGCTCCCTCTGCTGGCCTTTCAGAAAACAATTTGTTCCCTTACCGACCAGAGCCCCGTGCTTTGCCTATAGGGGCCCATCTTTCTGAGGAACTAAGCCGATAGAGAAATTAAGTCCACGCCAACTGGGAAAAACTTTTCAAGGAATCCAATGCTGCAGAAAATGAAAATGGAAGAGGGGCCTTCCCCATGGTGAGTCCAAACCAAAATGCACATTCTCCAGACCACCTGACAAAGAAGTAACTCTGACATGGGAACCGAGGTACATGTACTCTGAAAAAGAATCCCAGGTGATTCTGCACACCTCCTGGTTGAGAACCACAGACTCTAAATTCTGTTTAATCTTTGATGTACATTCCGGCTGCTACAGTTCAAATTTATATCTATTTTGCAGGGTGTGTGTGTGTGTGTGTGTGTGTGTTGGGGGGTGGGGAGGAATGCCCAATCATTAACCTGACCCTATATGCTTGGTTATTTTAAGTAGTGTTTATGGCCTTGCTTCCTCAGGCTAAAATCCCCAATTCCATTTTTCTTTCTTCACAGTTCCTATCTTCCTGAAAATCTTCTCAGGAACCAACAATAGCAATTCAGCACTATACAGAAGTCTTGCTCCTTTCTCCTCTTTGTTTTTCTGGTATTCTCCTTAAGGGTTTTGCTAAGGTCAGTGGGTTCCCTCTGAAGCTGGTGACAGTGGGAGTGAAACTAACTTACTTAAAATGGTCAGGGAATGCTTCTTGGAAGAGCTTACACTTACGTGGAAGACGATATTAGTGAGGAAGCCGTCATGGTGGCCAAGAGAATGTTCATGGCAGAGAGAATGGCATTCGCACAGTCCGTGGAAGATCAATTGCCCATACAATTACTCCGGCTTAAGTATTTCTGCTAGTTCTCACGGGCTGTGTACCTAAGAAAATCTCACTCCCTTAACATCTGCATGGTTCAGTAGGTATGCACCATAGCCTCTGCACCATGGTCTCTCTTCAAATCTCCACCCGGACATAGCAGTTTCCTGCCTTGTAGCCACGAATACTCCATCAGGTGGACCCTGCACCTGCTCCAATGCAGCTCTGACGGGGATGAGCATCACTGCCATCCCCCTGGACTACCCTGTTGTAAACAGGGAGGCACAGGGCCACGGAGCTGTGCTATGTCCTAGGAGGGAATGAGAGAGAATGATTCCCTCCCTTTTGTGTTATGTACTGTAGCAGAGATCCCAAAGCAGCATTGCTTGAGTCTGACATGTTACAGAATTTCCAGTTTTTCCTTCAATGTGCACATCTAGGCTAACAGCAGGTTCAATTCATCACAGTTATGTCCTCCTATCTCTAACCCCTCTGGGAAGTACATCTTCTTATTGTTTCAAACTCTTCGTGCTTGGCTCCTTCCTCTCTCAGGACACCTCTCACAGCAGGCTCCTTTCAGACCACTCACCAGTTCACCAGAAATCCCCACTTATTTCTGAACCTCAGCAGTAAATGCAGCTTGAATCCCACACCCAGGCACAGCACTAGTTAGGAGACTTGTTAGCCCCAAATGCAAGCTAGCCATCTGTCAGATCTGTCCTCCAGTTAACCAGATATGTCTGAACTCATGTAATAGGCTGCTACTCCAACTGCAATTTCCATATTGAAGATATATTTTTGTTAACAAAAGCGCTTTCCCTGAAAGTAATTCAGAAAAATGCAAAGCAGCCTCAAATTTCATGATGCAGTAGGAATTGTCTCATTTTAATTGCACTAACTGACCCTTGCAGGGTTTTATCCTAGAGAGTGGGGAGGTGGTGGAGGAACACGTGCCCATGTCAAGGAAAGAACAGGCCATTAATCTAACCAAGAAATCATTTCTTGGAAGTGTTTTAGTGAAAGCAGAGAGAACATAAAAACATTTCTACAAGAATATGTTCATTTTTGTGTGTTATGCTCAAAATGGAAAATAAAATGCACACAGAGTATTAACTTCAGAATGTATATACTGTTATAGATCACAAGACCTCAAGTTGTCACACCTGGGTTTTTTTTTAGGTCATTAAAAAGAAGATGTAGGAGAATGGATATCATTTTATGTCACTGAGATTTAAGAACTGAATTTAAGAAGCTTTAACTTCTTTATTAGATTCACAATTTATACAGCCATATAGAAAAATTAACACTTGTTAGTCACCTGATGGGTACCCCTTTTTTCCATATATGTTGCAAATTTTTATTAGCCCAGACTCAGACATACCCACTTCTTGCCACCTACCTTTCCCTCTTAACATCTCTTCTCGGTCACACTTCTACTGCTTCAGATTCCTAGTGCCCTCCCACATGGACTTTTGAACAAGCGCTTTCAATCAGATATCAGTTCTTTATACCTTAGTGTGTATTTATGCCAATAAATTGTCAGTAATACTTGCATTCTGTAGCTTTATTTCCAAACATATCCTGAAAAATCTTCTTTTTAATGAAAACCCAATATCAGCTAAGTGATCCAGCAAACTTGATTCAAAACCCCCAGTTCCACAGCCCTCTTTATGATATTTGTGAAGTCCTAAGTGTAGTTTATTCTCTCGGTACTCTCTGCCAATGGATGCCAAGTCCATGTGTGCTGTCTCTGTCATGCACCAACTTGGACTCGCAAGTCAGCATGAATTTTTGAATTTAACAGGATTTGCTAAAGATTTGGAATTAGGATGGACAGCACCCATCCTTCCACTAACCCACATGCTCTCTCCCTCTTTCCTTCTTTTCTTTATACACACCCTGTGAACATCAGATTCTTTCCTTCCTATTAGGCAGAGCATTTCTTCTCTCTTATAGATGCTGCTCTGAAACTTGCTGATAGAACTCACCAAGGGAATCGGCATAGCTGAGATCCTTCTATTCATCAGAGGCAACCTTCCTTAGAAGGCAGTTGCCCCCAAATAAGGTGGTTCTGCCAGTAGTTGGGAACTCTTTTAGAGGACAGCCACTTTTGGCCGTTTGGATTGAGTAAAGACTACAGTTCCTGCCATCTTTGGAGCACATCAGGAAATGTGTTGGGTGAAGAGGGGCAAGAATGGCAATGGCATGAAGTTGGTTCTTGGCAAGGGACTGCACCCCTGCACACTCAGCAAAGCATTGTCGGTAGTAGTTAAGTATGGTGTTGCCGCAGTGGTGAGAGCAACTCACTGCAATTTACCCAGCTCCGGAGAAAGAGAAGCTTTGGAGGACAAGGTGAGGCTAGCGCACACCGGCACTAGGCACACTTCTGATTGTTAATTGGAAGAAGTGCTTCTTCTTTCTTACATTAGGTTTTCTGCGTTTATTGCAAAGATAGGTTCACTATGGGTTTCTTGGGCCATACTTTAAGCAATGTTTCCCAATTCAAAGAAAAAGTGAGACAACTACAGAGTCATTGAAAACTATTGGAAGTCATTTAACTATTGCTCCATCTCTTGAAAAACCACCTTGTGAATTCATACTCAGACATCTTAGTCATCCTCTATCTTCAGCTCTCCCGTTCTCAACATCTTCCATGGAGATGGAAGTTACTCCCAGGGAATGTTTTCTCTCCCATTCTCAACTCCCATCTTAAAATTCTGTGAAACCTACCCTACTGGACTTTTGTAGCACTCTAACTCATTTTTAGATTTGTTTTTTCCCTTCATTTCCAGTACAACTTCTCTAGTTAATGCTTCCCCTGTTCTCTAATAAACTAGATCCTCAAAATAAAAAATGACTTTTGGGGAGGTAGGTAAGGAGGGTAAAAAAAATAGTAGAGAGGAGAGCATGGTCAAAGGGAAAAGGCCAAGTCAACAATGCTAGAATTTCCAGAATTCTCTTTATGGGCAAGGGGAAGGTCAGCGAGAGGGTCAGAGTTTATGAGTGCATATTCGTTATTTGGTTTCATTTGCATTATAAAAGGAAAATAGGATCTCTTGGAAAGGATCAAGGTGTTTTTCTTTTCTCTCTCTCTCTCTCTCTCTCTTTTTTTTTATAAGGAAGAAATACTCCTCTATTTCTTTTGTATCTAGGTAAGGGGTTTTATCTGTAAAGAAGGAAGGAAGGAAGGAAGGAAGGAAGGAAGGAAGGAAAGAAAGAAAGAAAGAAAGAAAGAAAGAAAGAAAGAAAGAAAGAAAGAAAGAAAGAAAGAAAGAAAAGTTTTTAAAATATGGAAGCTTCGAGTGTGATTTTTCGGAGACTGGCCTCTCTTCACTACAGCTATTTAAGCAGGCCCTTTCTACAAGAAGGGGACACAAGGATGAGAGTCTTAATTTGGAGTGTGAGAAGCTTTGGAACTGTGCGGACTCATGTGAACTTGCTGAGCAAGGGGTCTCAGAGATCTTGAGTGTGACCCAGGGAAGGTCTGGCCTCTTCTGTCATTTACTGTTTTCTCACTAAAATTTCAGTAGCATTTTTATGCAACCATCCAGAACTATCATCCCCACATAGAAAGAATTTGTCAGGTGACAGAACTATCACCCCCACATAGAAAGAATTTGTCAGGTGAAGGCCCTGTGAGAGCAAAGGGTGAAACCCTCCTGCCCCGGCTATTGATAAAGCCTCGCTAAGGACTCACAGGCCAGTTGTGGACAGAACATCCATCCCCTCAACAGCACACTTTCTGGAAAGCTTGGTTCAAGGCTGAGCACTAAATATCAGAGGCCTTCCCGGCTGTCCAGTGAGCGAGACTAACCTTAGGAGTATCCACGCTATAGTATTTCCTATAAGCCAGCCCCCAACCTTTGTCACCAACTGGAGGGGTCAGGCCGCATATATGGCCACCGGCCCTTCAGGCAACACCAGCACCAAGAAATAACAGTGAGTCAACACAGGCGACTATGCTATTCACTCAGCTTTTATTAATGCAGATTCAATCCAAATCTGTAATAGCCCAGTAACAACAATAATCCCTCAGAAACACTCGGCAATAACATCACACAAGGGAATTGGGGGATAATGAACCTAAGTCCCAAGAGTCTAGATTTGGAGAAATTAAAAAACTATGCTGATGCCGCCACTGACAGCTTCCCAGAACCCATCATGTGATTTCACACGTGGCCTTCCTCCTTGCTTCTTTCCTCCCTTCTGTCACACGCACACGTACATCACCCCATACCTCTTAACCGGAGTTATAAACTTAGCATGGCTTTTTCTATAGTTTTCATTTTGTTTATATAATACTGCACACATATGCAATATATATGGTTTTCTTTTAATTTTTTAAACAAAAACAAGATTATTTATACATTTTCCTTCATCGTGCTTTTCTCAGTAAGGAACAACCAGAGGAAATTTCTCCAAATCACCTCATAGAACCCTCTTTCTTTCTTGTTAACAATAGCAGAGGGGCGCATGGGCTATAATTAATTTAACAATGGTCTTAGTGTTGGCCTTCACTTTGTTTGTGGATTCTTGCTGCCACAAAGGCATATGTGATAGACACCATTACATAGGCCCTTCCATGTCAGTGCCTTTGTTTCCAGGAGATAGACACTCAGGAGTATATTTACTGGGCAAAAGTGTTTCTGATTATTGCAGGAATAAAGATTAGGTCACTTAATATCCATTGCATCCCCTTCTAGCATGGTTTCCCATTGAAGTGAGGATGAAAAGCTTAAAATCCCAGACCCTGGTTAGTTCATCCAAGTAAATACACCTGTGCTGGATTAGATGCTACATGTAAACTACGTGAGAAGTGGTCATACATGGAGGCATTTGATTCCTTTGGGAAAAGCTGTGTTGGAGTTCCTTCCTACTTTCTTGTTTCTGGCCTCATCCATGTCCATAACAGGTAATGACAGTAGTAAGGTTTCCATTGGATCATCCATGATGAGGTTGGATTATCCTGGCTGCATTACCATCCAAAATTTCTTGGAAATTCTTAAGACAATATTTTATAATAAATTAAAACATGCTAGAGTAGATTCTGTTGGCTAAAACAAATAATGCTAATACCAAGTCTGAATGAAACTAGAAAAGTTGGTGTTCATGCTACCTGTCACTACCAGAACCAATAAATAGAGACAAGGACTGAATCTTTATGGGCACTTTATTCAAATAATGGTGATCTAAGAAGATAGCAGGTTATGTACACTAAATGTCTTAACATCTCAATTCAAGCCAACCTTTTTATAAGGTAGATGAGGAGTTTGAAAAGAAAGTTAATCAGATAAGAGTTGTAGTCCAGTGGCAATTTTCCTACTACTTCTTTACCTGTTCATCAAGAATCCTTTATCTGCACCCTGGCTACCATGGCTCAGTTGGTTGGGCATCATCTTGCAAAGCAAAAGTTCACCAAATTCAATTCCTGGTCAAGGCACATGCCTAGGTTGCTGGCTAGGTCTCTGGTTGGGGCACATGCAAGAGGCAGCCAATTGATGTTTCTCTCACACATTGATATTTTTCTCCCTCTCTTCCCCTCTCTCTAAAAATAAATAAATAAAATCTAAAAAAAAAAATTTAAAGAATTCTTTATCTACATCATGGACATTTCCTCTCTGGAACACAATGACTCAGATATCATCTCAATCACTTGCAGACCCCTGGAGCACAAAGCTGAATTGCTTATCGACCTCCTGGAGTCATATAGGTCATGCATTCCAGTTCCTGGAAGAACAGCTTTCCACGTGCATTGATCACGTAAGATTATCAACTATAACTACAGCTAAAATCTGTAACTCTTGAGTTTCCCTAATGATGATTGCAAATGATACTGCCTCAGGGGAACGGGAAGATAGGATTGGTTATCTGACCTGGTTGCTGCTCAAAGCTGTGACAACCTGTTTAACTTCAGAGAATGGATTGCTGGCATGGCTTATGGTCCACGGTGGTGGACAGTTACTTCAACTATCATCTGTGGTGATCCAGAGGAAAGTACATGTTAAAGACAGTGCCTTAGTGATCAAAGTGGCTGCTGTGATAGACCACGTGAAGGGCTTAAGGAATGAATATAAAGGCTGTGGCTTGGGCTGGCTATTCCTAATTGTGCTTAAAGAGAATGAAAGTCTTTGGGTTTTTATTTCTTGTCTGAAAGCACGGTTAGAGAACCAGGGAGTTCCTATGACTGCCCTAAAATAATCTCTTCATGCAGTGCCACATGGCTGAGTGTATTATTGGATTAACACAAGGTAAACTCAGAGTCTTGTCTAATATTTTAAGTAAAAATTAAGGCATCAATTGGGAAAGGATGGTACCATGAGAATTGGAATAGGTCAGTGAGAGGATCTGGCCAAGTACTTCAAACTGCCTGAGCCTCCTCCTGCCTCTGGCTGATGTGCCTATTCCTGCCCTGATTGACACCTTTTCTATGACCTCACCTGGGATAATCACTTACAAGTGAATACCAGTTCTATTTATACCCCTTCTATCTCCTCTCATCACATCCAGACACATAAATGGAGTCATATAGTCCCATGTCCGAGGGGATGAATTACAAAGTCCAATCTTAAAAAAATTGCAAGATTTTGCTAATTTATTTCAAAACATGGATAACATATGTGAACATGAAGTTCAAGAGGTTAAGGACAGAATTTTACATTGGCCTGAATTTATTTATTTTAGAGGATCGAACTGCTTGATTGGTTGATTGAAACCTGGTGTGGCTTATGCTACATGAAGTTGAGATCCCAGAAACTCTCCAAAGATTTTGGCATTTTGTAGTGGATTTATCACCCACCCCTTTCTTAATTAAATCATTCAAGAAAGCTCAAAAACCTTCCCTTCATTATGGCATAGAAAAGTACACCAGTGAGGAGAGACCTACATTTTTAAAAGGAACCATAGTGGCTGTCCTCTGCAGGTCAGGGGCGGGGCTAGATATTCTGCTACTGGAATGCATTCCTCAATTTCGATGGAGATAATCACATCCAGGGTGGTGAAGGCCACAGAGTGGCCCTTAACCAACAGAGAAAGGTGAGCATGGATGGCTACTCTAACAGGCAGCAGGACCAGATGGTAATCAGAATAGTCTGACCCACAGGAAACTTTGATAGTGCCTCATAGGGGCTGCTCAGGGCGAAAACGGACAGCCCACTAATGTTCTACTTAGACTGTTTAACTGGAAAAAAGTTTCAGTGTACAGAATCCTGACATAAGCCATCACAATGAAGATTCATGGCCTCTTAGCCATTTTGCATTTCTGAGTCAGTTCAATATCTCCCAGTACCCCTTGAATGAAGGAGAGATCAAGAATCCTTGAGAAAGGACCCTGTGATAACTTAGATACATACAGTAATTCGTTTCCCTAGTCTTCCCCAGAAAGATTCTTGCTTGTTTACCATGGTAACTGAACCTGGGGAAAGAAAAATACCTGGGGTGGGGGGAGGGTGGAAAGGAGGTGGGGAGGGCTGGGGCAGTGGGCTGGCATGGGAGTAAAAGAAAACTGTACAAGAACAACAATTAAAAGAAAAGAAAAATTAAAAAGAAAAGAAAAATACCCAGATCTCTCAAGATTAGTTATTGAGTCTTAGCCAAAGTTACTTCCTACAGAACCCGAATTCCACTGTGGTCCACCAGTGAGGGCGGGGCTTATGAGAGCTCGGAGGCTGCCATTCCTCTCACAGTGGCACAAAGGGTCTTCAGATCCATCCTGTGTTTATATTCCTAGTTCTTGAGTTTATAGTGGGAGTAGAGATATTTAGCTACTGGTAGAAAAGTATGCATTGCTCTCTGACCCATGGCTGTCAGTCTATTATAGTAGAAAGGACCAAAGGAAGGTCTTAGAGACTTCCCCTCCCTACCAAAACTATAAAGACAATACCACATCCCTTGGGGAAATTTCAGTGACTAGGTACCATCAAAGACAAAACATTTTTAAGCATTTATTCTCATCACATCTCCATTTCACTCACCTGTTTGAAGTATGTCTTGGATAATTTTATTGGATTACCATAAGTTTATTCAGATAGTAATTTTAATTATAGCTGCTGATTCAAATGTGATCTCTTTACTGGAGAAAAATCAACAAATTCTCTGGTAACTGATTGGCTGTTACTGATCTTGAAACTGGAAAAGGCTGCTAGTCACTACCAGAACCAATAAGCAGATAAGGATTAAATCTTTATGAGTGCTTTGTTCAGATGGCCAGCAATCCGAGAAGACGGCAGTTAATGTACTCTCGAAAACCATCTTAAAATCTCATTTCAAGCCAACCTTTTTATAAGGAGAAGAAAGAGTAGGTAACAGGTTTGGGGAAAAGGTTAATTGAATAAGAGTTGCTGTCTGGTGCAATTTTCCTAGTATTTCTTTATTGTTGATCAAAAATTCTTTTTATTTTAATTATATTTTATTGATTATGCTATTACAGTTGTCTGGATTTCCCTCTCTGTCCCCCTCCATCCAGCACCTCCTACTTCCTCTGGCAATCCCCCACCATTGTTCATGTCCATGGTCATGTATATAAGTTCTTTGGCCACTCCATTTCTTATGCTGTACTTTACACACCCATGGCTATTCTGTAACTACCTATTTGTACTTTTTAATCCCCTCACCTGTTCACCCATTCTCCCTCTTCCCACTTCCACTGGGCAATCACCTGGTAACTAACTTTTCTCTTGCTGCTTTTAAGAGTCTCTATTTATTTTTAACTTTTGGCTTTTAAATTATGATGTGTCTTAGAGTGGGCCTCTTTGGGCTCATCTTGTTTGGGACTCTCTGCACTTCCTGGACTTGTATGTCTATTTCCTTCACCCAATTAGGGAAGTTTTCTTTCACTATTCTTTCAAATAGATTTCCAATTTCTTGCTCTTTCTCTTCCCCTTCTGGCACCCATATGATGTGAATATTGGAATGCTTGAAGTTGTCA
This sequence comes from Anoura caudifer, assembly GCA_004027475.1. Lineage (NCBI taxonomy): Eukaryota > Metazoa > Chordata > Mammalia > Chiroptera > Phyllostomidae > Anoura > Anoura caudifer. The sequence continues at coordinate 205,779 of PVKU01002767.1, forward strand.
TAGAAGCTGTTTATACTATCCTCATTTTTTTCCAGGGGAGAGCATGAATGCAGTCCCCCACTACCACAAATTATACAGTCAAGTTTCCCACATTTGGGGAAATCACAGGGGTCAGCATATCCAGATGCAGTGGATAAGTCTCACCCTGGGAGAACCACCTTCGTGATCACGGTATCTCCCTGTCAAGTAAGTATGTATCCTCATTTTGGGGGATTCTTTTTTCTTCTTGTTGTTCTGCATGGTTGTTTTCTGCTTCCTTAGTTTCGAAATTTTTTATTTGATTCTCGGCTTCATCCACTCTACTGTTGTTTCCCTTTAAATTGTTCTTTATTTCAATTAGTGTGTCCTTTGTTTCTTACTGGGTCTTTTTTATGCTGCTGAGGTCCTCACTAAGTTCCTTGCGCATCCTTATAACCAGTGTTTTGAACTCTGCATCTGATAGGTTGCTTATCTCCATTTCTTTTAGTTCTTTTTCTGGAGTTTTGATCTGTCCTTTCATTTGCCCATATTTCTTTGTCTCCTCATTTTGGCAGCCTCCCTGTGTTTATTTCTATGTATTAGGTAGAGTAATTTTTTAAAAGACTTTATTTATTTACTTTTAGAGAGAGGGGCAAGGAGGGAGAAAGAGAGGGAGAGAAACATCAGTGTGTGAGAGATACATGGATTGGTTGCCTCTCACATGGCCCCAAGTAGGGACCTGGAACACAACCCTGGCATGTGCCCTGACTGGGACTCAAACCAGCAACCTTTTGGTTTGCAAGCCTGCACTCAGTCCACTGAGCCACACAAGTCAGTGTTCTTCTACTATTCTATATAAGGTGGATGTTTTGTTTAGCTGATGCTGTATAACAAGCCACCACAAAATTTAATGGCTTAAGTCCTGATCAGTGTGGCTCAGTTTGGGTATCATCCCACAAAGCAAAAGGTCACTGGTTTGATTTCTGGTCAGGGCACATTCCTAAGTTGTGGCTTTGGTCCTATCATAGGTAACCAACTGATGTTTCTCTCTCATCTCAGCATTTCTCCCCCTCTCTTTCTCTCTCCCTTCCCTTCTCTCTAAAAATAAATAAATAAATGAATAAATATTTAAATTTAATGGCTTAAAACAACAACAACAATTTATTTCCTTTCACAATTCTATGAGTTGACTGGATAGTTTTGATTCACATAGTATGGAGTTAGACTATATTTTTCCAATAAATTTATTTATTTTTTAAAAGATTTTATTTTTTAAAATTTAATTTCAGAGAGTGAAGAAAGGAGGGAGAAGGAGAGAAATATTTATGTGTAAGAGAAACATCCATCAGTTGCCTCTCCCAACCCCCCAACCAGGGACTTGGCCTGGCCCAGGGCCCAGGGCCCAGGGCCCAGGCATGTGCCTGACAGGAAATCAAACCAGCAAACTTTCACTTTGCAGCAGGACTCACAACCCACTGAGCCACATCAGTCTGGGCTCCAATAAATTTAGTTTTTAATTGAACTTGTCAGGGTTGCATTGGTCAATAAAGTTACACAGGGTACAAGCATACAGTTCTACAGCACATCGTGTGCACATTGCATGGTGCACTCACCATCCGAAGTCTAGTCTCCTTCTGTCACCATTTATCCTGTTTACCAATTAATTTATTTTTAAAATTAAGTTGACCAGAGTCATTTCTATGGCTTAGTGCCAAAGAACACCAACTGGAACAGAAATTGTTACCTGACAATGTGTCCCAAGCAAAAGGCCCTTGAGGAATTATGGGGTATTTGGAATTGATCATCAGGCCAAGATAAGGCAGTGAGACTCCAGTTAATATTGGGGGAGAGGAAGCTAGTAGCTCATGGAACCCAGCGGAGAAACACTAACGTTCTATGGAACTGGGTAGCAAGTGCCTAGAACACACTCCGGAAGCCTGCTGGGTGTTTGAACAAAGAAGTACCTGAAGAAGTGGCCCTAGGGGCAGAGATGGGTATGTGTATGAACTCAACAATACGGACCTCCCGTCACTAAAGCTGACCCAGCTACCAGCACTTTTAAGTATCCAGTTGCTGATAACAGCATCCAGCTGTGAACTGGTAGCGTGGTAGCAAGCCTTAAGGGGATCAGTGAGTTGAGACGGTAATTTTGTACTCACAGAATAGAAACTTATTGCATATTTCATGTTGTTCTCACTGGTTATCATATACTAAAGTTATTTTATATGTATATATATTTATATTCAGACACATATACATATATAAACCAAAATTTTTGCCTACTTATGCTACATATTAACTTTTATAATTTCTTTTTCTGATTATAAAAGCATTATAAAAATGAAACTGTTAACTTAGCCATCAGTGGAAATGACTCATCCTACGGGAAAGTTTGCTACCAGGATGCAACTCCTTCCAGCCCCACTTACGCCCCCAGCAGCCAGCTGGGAGAGGCAGTGAAAGGCCCCCAGTAGGCAAACGTCTTCACCAGCCCCAGTGAAACCAAACTCATCCTGAAGCTCTCTTCAGGATCTTTGGCCCAGCCAACCTCATTCTGCCGTGTTTACCCAGCACCTCCCTGTAAGCCCAGCCCAGGCACAGGCACCAGGCGTGCCGCGGCATGCGGAAAGTCAGAGTCCCTTCTCTCAGGGGGCTCGCGTCCCCGTGGGGGAGACAGACAATAAGCAAACAAACAAATGGTGGGAAGTGATAAGTAGTAGGAAGAAAAATAAACCATGGGTAAGGGTGTGGGTGTGTCAGGTTATCAGGGAAGGCCTCCCTGATAACGTGAGCAGAAATTTTGGAAGTGTAACCAGGCAGTGGGAACAGCAGGTGCAAGGGCCCTACGGTGGGAGAGGCTTTGTGTTTTGTGGAACCGTGAGGTGGTCTGGGTGGCTTGAGTGATGGACGGGCAGGAGTTTAGAACTGGAGGCATTGGGTAGGAGTCAGATCACATGTAGGCTCTTCCAGACCTGGGTTAGGACTTTGGGTTTCATTCTGAGTGAGGCTGAAAGCCCTTGCGGGGTTTTGAGTAGAGATACAATACGCTCAGATTAAGGATTTAACTGGCATTCTTGTTCCCCTGTAGGGAATGGTCTGTGATGGAAACTAGTTCCATACCTCGAAGTTTCTTCGTTTTGAGCTGAGTCCAAAAATACAAGCTCTTCCCATTTCCTCTCACTCCAGGGCTTTTGTTTACATATTTTTGCAACTGTTCTTTGGCTTGTCCTTCACCGCTGACCTCCTTCCTCCAAACCTGTCCACAGCTGTGGGCCACCTTTGCTGCCCTCGTAGCCTCCTACCTCATCCTGCCCTCAACTGAACCCAGTTTGCTCCTGAGGACACAGTTGTCCTTGCAGCATGGAGGTTGGCAGTTTCTCATGTTCCACTCACGGCAGGGCTAGGACTTGGGCTGTGCCTGCTCCCGATGCCCCACTGGAAGCTTCTCCACTGTGTGGTTTGATGGGAAGTGGCATAGGCTGTATAATCAGACAGACTGGGCTTGAAGCCGTGGTGCACCCGCCCTTATTGCCTGGGTTATACTGGACAAATTATTTTAACTTCCCTGAGCACTGGTTTCTTCATCTGTAAAATGCTTTGCCAAACTGTTGTGAAGATTAGAGGAGGCAATTACTGTAAAACACCCCTCATGGTGCCTGACACTAAAAACCCTTAGTCTTTCCTTCCCTCCTGTCCCTTTGATGCCCATGTGGCCCTCCATGT